>JAKIJQ010000126.1:377500-472500 GCA_023373905.1 Rhizoglyphus robini | reverse complement strand
TTAGGACAATATTAACTGTTGCGAACAGTATTAAGATGAATCGGTAGCAATCTTTTTGTGCACGTGAACGCGTACACAAAACTATATTAATAGCACAGATAATATTCTTTTCCGCTCCACTCATAGTGATCACATCTATCTAATCGAATCGATTTTGAACATACACACGCACACACACACAATACAACAAAAGACCAAACAGAAAACATTTTGTGCATCATGCCGCCGAGAGTAATAGAGGAACACTAACTAGACACACACACAAAACAGTATGCCCGAAAACTATTTGAACTCACAAGTCTGTCTATATGTGCAGTAAGATAGATCGTGTCTCGTACACAATCAACCTAACATTATACCAATTATTCTAGTATGCGAATCGATGATTCAGTACTGTCTCTCTGTCTAGTCGTTCTGCAGTATCTAATTTAATTTAATACGATCCACAAAATCAACGCAAATGCAAGCACAATTCCCCGGTTACTTACTAAGATTCGATCGTCGATTGTCGCTCTTGACCTTAATGTTAACTGTTTGGCTTTGTCGACCGATTGAACTTGAGGAAGTAGAAAAATATTACGAGTGCGTTGAGGGTACAACTAAAATGATGATTAGTGTACGAGTGTACAAAAAAAAGTGAAAGTGATTTGATGTATATCAGTCGTAAAGAAGACGTTTGAAAAAAAAACAAAGCGTCAATCAAATCGCGATATTAAGTACACTACACAGACTGTGCGATGGCGATTAAAGTGACGAACACAAACAGAGGAAATGCGGAACAGCAACAAAACCAACACAAACAGAAGTAGTACAGTACACTGTCGGTCGATGAGATGGTAGTCAACGAAGGGTATACGACACACGAGTCGGTATTCAATTTAGGGAAAAGTAGAATGCGAAAGAAGAAAGGAAAGTGAGAGAGCGTGAAGTTACACAGAAAACAAAAAACAGAATGATGACGATAGATAGACAGACGATGATGATGCTTGCGCGACACGAGTATGTGTGCATAGACTGGAACTCTAGACTGTGCGAACGATAGACACAAGAGAGAACACAACACACGCAAAGAAAAGGTCAGCAGACAGGAGAGATGTGCTTTACATTCGGTGATGCACCAGATTTTTCACTGATCACACACACAACCACACACACACACACACACACAAACCATACACACACACACACACACACACACACACACACACACACACACACACACACACACACACACACACACACACACACACACACACAACTACACAACCATACACACACACACACAACTACACAGCTACACAACTACACAACACTCAGCATCAACTTCATCATCATCATCACTGGTAGAGTACAGAATAGTAGTGCACCCGTGAGTGTGTGTTTCCCTTTCAATTTATGTACAGAGTGAGAGAGAGAGAGAGAGAGAGAGAGAGAGAGAGAGAGAGAGAGAGAGAGAGAGAGAGAGCAAAATGGGAAGTCGGGAACGGCAAACGGCACTACTCTGGTTAACGGCTTGAGTTAGTTGTTACTGTTGAGGTACAAAGAAAATAAAAATCTCGTTGAGGACAATTTTAGAGCAATAGAGAAATGGAAATGTACAGTAAAGAATCTGGCCATACGTAACAAATAATTATGAAGCCAATAAGTGAGTTCAGTTTCAATCAGCAATTCCACAGAATCGAACCCACTCATTTAAAACTGAGAGAGATCGACCTGACAATGTGCACCAAAACGGGAACAGGCACTCGCACTCGCACTCGCAATAGATCAACCAAGTGACACTTAGTGGGTCTCTCTCTCTCTCTCTCTCTCTCTCTCTCTCTCTCTCTCTCTCTCTCTCTCTCTCTCTCTCTCTCTCTCTCTCTCTGCTCCGTGCTCGCCACTGCAAAAAGTCATTCAGTCGACAAGTCCATTTAGCCGAATCGAATTACACCACAACAACCAGACAAACATCGTAATTACATAGCAACATATGCACAATGTACCTGCACACACACACACACACACACACACACACATACACACAAACTGTATGAAAAGAAGTAATTGAAAAGAGAGAGAGGAGAGAGAGAGAGAGAGAGAGAGAGAGAGAGAGAGAGGGAAGGAGGGAGAGAGAGAGAGAGAGAGAGAGAGAGCATCAAAATTTATGTTTTTTAACGAATTATATAATAGTGTTCTTAAACACAAACACACAACCGAGACTCCCAAATCTTAAAGACAAAATCATAATTCTCTTTCTCACACACTCATTCACTCTTTCACTCTCTCGTTCCATTTCTCTCACCTTCACACTTTTTGGAGAATTTGTTTTACTTTTTTCATTTATATTTTGCATTTTTGTCCGTTTCTCGAGGAATATATTTCCAATCAAATCAAGTGTCTGAACTGTACTGTTCAATTTGTTTTGCCCTAAATTGATTCCCAAGTAGAGACTGACATTCTATTCTCTCGATCATATTTGTTCCATGAGGAAAAGTGGATTTTAGTCACTAATATTCGTGTCAATAGTAACACATAAGAGAGAAGGATAATTTGGAAGATGTGAAGGGCTGAGAGAATGTGTATTGGTTGCTATACAAATGTCTATTTTTTACCTGCAATCTTTTTGTGTTGGGTCGATTGTGTTTGTTCTTTGTGAGATCTTGAGAGAATTGTGTGTGTGCTGCACCCGATACGTTTTTATGTTCGCAAATGTAATAGCATAATTAAAAGAACACACGCAAACACACATCGACGTTACTCGCAAGTCTCGTTAATGTCAATCATAATGGGACTTATTATTGAACTATCCTTTCACATTGCTAATTTAGAGGATAAAATATAAATGCAAATGTGAAAAGACAATGACCAATAGAGTTTAGAGTTTAACAAACAAACAGAGGCAAGTGGTGCAAAGTGTTCGGTAGAGTGTATGAAGAGACACATAACACCAAATGCTTTGTCCGTGCCAAATGAGCCTAACCAAATCAAATGTACATCTAATTTATGACAACTAGGATCTGTCTACCGCCTTCTCCACTACCAGTTGGTCGGTAAAATAAAATGGTAATAGGAAAAGACAATAAAGACCGATTTGTAAATGTGCAAACAAATCATAAAGTCAATCGTTGCAATCTTACAAACTTAAACTCATATTAAACCAAAAGACCACAAGTCCTTGTCCGTTCAAAGTAGAAGAAGAGAAGAGAGAGAGAGGGAGAGGGGGAGAGAGAGAGAGAGGGAGAGAGAGAGGAGAGAGAGAGAGAGAGAGAGAGATATATATATAGAGAGAGAGAGAGAGAGAGAGAGAGAGCGACTTATTATTATTATAATCATTATCAGAAATGGCACACATTCGTGTGTCGACATATTGCGAACGCTTATAACTTTTCAACTACACAACAACAACAAAATGGCACAGAACCGAACCTAACCTTAACTTTCATTATTCAGTACTGTTTGTGTCTAGTGTAAAAGAAAAAGATAAAGAAACAAAACATAGAACAACAGAACTACTTTCTCTCTCTCTCTCTCTCTCTCTCTCTCTCTCTCTCTCTCTCTCTCTCTCTCTCTCTCACTCTCTCTCTCTCTCTCTCTCTCTCACTCACTCACTCTCTCTCTCTCTCTCTCTCTCTCTCTCTCTCACTCACTCTCTCTCTCTCGTGTCATTCAAAGTGGCAGTGGAGCATAATAAAGAGACAAACCGAAACGCGTTGTACTGTGTAAATATTTAGACACGCGAGAGAAAGAGGAGAAATTGAAGATGTCATGAATGCTTGGCGATACAGACAGACTGACGAGGCAGAACGAGACACCAATTTGTGTTAACGACGGCTAATCGCTCATCATTTGTCTTCTCCTTAACAGCCGCGCACCGACGGGTCATTTTTGACCCGAGATAAGCGCCTTTGTATGTGTATGATTACGGTGAAGCATCCGAAGGGTCGTTTCGCGACTTTTAAACGATACTTACCCAAAATTGATCATCCTCTTCATCATCATAATAAAGAAAACAAAAATGAAATAAACCAACACACCAAATTGAACGATCAATCAAAATATAGAGATTTATTATTAATATTATTCGATAATTAATAAGCAATAATGATGCTTTGATATAACATTGATATATATGTGTTGATATTAATTGAATTGAATTGTTTCAAGGTCTGATAGGGGGTTTCACAGATTTAAAACACAGAGAAGTAACTCGACAAGGAAATTGACACATAATTTCAAAAATATATGAATTATTAAACATAAAAATTATATAATTTGTCGTTTAAAACGAAAGCAGCAGCTGCAGCGGCACTGGACAATGTAATAGTAAATCAAAAGAGGGTAATAATAGTGGGCATTTGTGTATCAATAGAAGATCAATTGGGAAAAACAGTTTTATGTTTGGAACAAATGAGAACAAAAAAGATAGATAATCGACAGGTTACTTTGGTATTGGCTAAAAGAGACTGATCATTGACTAAATAGAATTGTGAATGGTGTTCTCATGGATTACTTTGACTTACGCAATCGTTTCCTCTCGACATACTCAAATGTGAACTTGATGCGTTCAGCAGTTGACTTTCTAACCATATATTCTGCCTCTTCCAGTGCACCTGTCCAAGCTTCCATGTCCCCAACCTTGACCGATTCTTCCTTCACAAATTTAGCCTTATCTTTGGCATAATACAAGGCCTCAAGTCGTGGCTTGAGTACTTCCTCCTTGTAACGGGTATACGGAATGTAGGCATCTACACGGGAAGCTGGCAACCACTCTGTTGACTGCTCGTTTCCAAGAAACTGTACATGGTAAAAAGCCACTTCACCTTCTATTTAGAAAGCACAACAGAATGGTTGTGTTGATGAACAACTGCAAAACTAGGAAATTAATGCGGTTCACTTACCATTGGTCATCGTTGTACATATTGGGGGTTCATTATGGAGAATTCTTTTTATCCTTTCCTTTTGGAAAGAAAGGATCGACGACGATCATTGCGGGCCAGTGGGAATATTCGAGAAGTTGGCTTTTGGCCCAAACCAAGTCTCCTATCTTGTAATCTCCAAATCTTGGTAGACCTAGATTAAGTATTTCATCCCGAGGGCGGAGTCCTCGAATTCCTTGGCCCTCCAACAGCTCCATTTTACGTGGTTGTATATCTCTTCGCATCACGTGCCGCACGTAGATAGGCAACTCTGCAAGATAGTCATCTGTCGTTTTTGGTCCATTTCTTGCCCTAGCAATAGCTGCAGCCGGAGCTGCTTGGGCTGCTGGAACTGCTGGAACTACTAAAGCCGTAGATGCTTCAGAAGCGACAAGAGCTGCAGTTGCTGCTGCAATTGCCGCATCCAGTGATCCTCGTGCCATAGTTTGTGCACGCGCTTCTGCTTCCGTTATACCCAAACTATACAAAAGAGTAGAGTTAAATGGAATATATGCGCCCAAAGGCAACCCTGAATAAGTGGTTGTGGGCGAATTATCCTGCAAAAATTTAACTGCCCGAGCCATTAAAGCAGCTGCTTCTGCTGCTTCAGCATCATTTGATGATGCGGGCGAAGCGTCACGCGATGTAGCAAGTGAACTCAAAGATGCTGGAAGTATCTCGTGAGAAGCAGAAGCAATAGACGAGTCTCCAGTAGATTCGTCCGAAGTGTCAAGCACAGAGGGTGACTGTGTTCCTGATGAAGAATCGCCATCCTTAGATGTTGGTGATTCCTGGCGAGGCGAGGAAGCCGCAAACAATGCTGATGATGCATTCAATTCAGTATGAACAGCAGATGACGACGACCACGGTGAAGAAGGTGCTCCCAGAACAATGTCAGTGTCAATGGACATTGGTGTGTTTGGAGCCGAATTATGAACTGCACCCTCCGAAAATGATGCGTTCAATGGCGAGAGGGATGAATCAGTCTGCACGAATGACTCACCGGGACTAAAAGAGTTCAAACTCGAGCCCTCAAGAGAGTCCAAATCGGATACAAATGGAGCAACCGACAAAATAGAAGAAGAAGAAGCTAAAGTCACTGAAGCCTCATCAGATCCGACTTGAACGTTGGGATCACCAAACTCAAAACTCGAGCACCGTACAACTGCACTGGACTTGCTTTTGGCCACAACTGGTTTCACTGCATGGTTTGTCTTAATGGCCAGTCGTTTAGAAACTCTTACTGCCTTTTCAACTTTCAAATTGATCTCAATTTCGGGATTCTCCAAAGCATTGAGCAATTGTTGGTTGGCTTCGTCACATCTCTTACCATGCATAAGCATTTCATACTGCATTTTGAGTCTCGCATATATCAAGTCCGCCTATGATTTATATACATATTTGGTTAGACTTTTTTGTGTGTGTGTGTGTGTGTGTGTGTGTGTGTGTGTGTGTGTGTGTGTGTGTGTGTGTGTGTGTGTGTGTGTGTGTGTGTGTGTGTGTGTGTGTGTGTGTGTGTGTGTGTGTGTGTGTGTGTGTGTGTGTGTGTGTGTGTGTGTGTGTGTGTGTGTGTGTGTGTGTGTGTGTGTGTGTGTGTGTGTGTGTGTGTGTGCTAACTCAAGAATCACTTACTTCTTTGAAATCGAGAGGCTCACCGCGAGCGATAAAAGCAACAAACTGGCACACAAATACACCACAATCGTAAGTATTTGTTTGTTTTGGTATGTTCTCTTCCACCTTCTCCTTCAGAGGTAGATTCCATTCAGTTTTTTTGAAAACTTTGTTGCCGTTGCCAAAGAATGCTTTCGCTTCAACTTTAAGGAATTTGAGAATCGCCTTAATAACTTGAGGATATTCGCCACCTTGAGAGTCATAAACCTTGACTCTTTTCTCAGCCACACGGATGACCTGAATAGAGAGAAACAATTTCAAGGTCACAATATGGCCACAAACACACACTGAACCAAAACTTACGATCAAAATATAATGAGACATTTTTATAACTGGTATGAAAATGGTTTCATACTGAAAAGCGTTTATCCCAAGACTGGCCTCCATCGTCTGTTTCTCGTAATTGTAGTTGTTGCATGTGTACGCATACAATCGAGAATCTGATATTTCTTGCAGAGTAAATTTGATATACCAATCAATCATCTGGAGTGAGCACAGAGTGAATAACGTTCTTTGAAACAAACATTCACCAAAACATACCACTGCATCAACACATTCACTCCCGATACAACGTGATGAAACTATTTTTGGCGATTGGTAAGTTAGTACCGTAACTATTGAACGCACAGATAATAGAGTTGTCATCTGTCAAAGGATCCACTACTGTGCGCATTCTTGTCACTTGTTCATCTATTTCAGGTCTGCATTTAAAGATCTCAGGATCGGGAATCCATTTTGAGAATCTTAGAGTTTTGGCTGGTGGTGCGCTCACCTCAGAATTGTCTTCATTTGCATCTGTTAGCAGTCGTTTCTGTCCAGAGCTCCCGCTTTAAATTGAATATATATCTCAAGTTATAGAAAATTCGATGCCACATCAGTGAAACAGCACACAAACCTTTGGGATACTGGGAAGGATTGTTGAGCTTCATTTGGTTCGATGATATCTTTGAACGCGCTGTTATTTCTTAGCTTTATATATTCATCGAGACTTTTGTACTCATGAACATTATCTGGGAGTACCACTGGCCATGGAATGTCCATTTTTGAAGCTGTTCACAAACAACTGTGTTCCGACTAGAAGCCAAATAGGTGTGTGCCTTAAATCGCTTCGGTCGGTACTACCTTTAAAGTGAGATCAAAACGAATGTGTCAATAATTTGGATCTCAATGTATTTAGATTTGTACACGGCGCTTGTAAATAACTGATTGTACAACTGCCCTAATCATAATCATGTTGCTTTGTGGCAGAAAGTTTTTCGCAGACAATAATATTTCGACTTTGAGCAAAACTAATTTGCCTCGATCCGAGCTTTCTACCTAGGACCATTTGAGTTTAAGCGTGTGAAATTAGTTGATTTGCTAATCAGATATTATTTTATATTTTCTTTTCATTAACCATCTTTAAACACCCTTGACCAAGTAGTTGGAAAAAGAAGCAGACATGCCTTATTTGCCATAAATTAGGAACACCTATTTGTTCTTGTGCAAATCACTAAACACATTCTCAACGGATACAGCCATTTGAAGTCCTGCCTTTACTAAACGTCTGTTTCTCTCTCTCTCTCTCTCTCTCTCTCTCTCTCTCTCTCTCTCTCTCTCTCTCTCTCTCTCTCTCTCTCTCTCTCCTCTCTCTCTCTTATCACTCTCTCTCTCTCACTCTCTCCCTCTCCCCCACCCCCTCTCACTCTCTCTCTTCTCTCTCTCTCTCTCTCTCTCTCTCTCTCTCTCTCTCGCTCTAATGCACACATCGATGGTCAGGCTCAGTTTGCTTGCTTAGCTCCAAATTTATTGATCATTGTCTTTTCAAATTGGCATTTACAATTTTAGCCTCCAATTGAGAGAACAGAGAGGGTAGCCCAACAGTAATTGCCATTATGATTGACATTTACGAGGCTGTTCAGACCGGGAAATGTCTGTTTGCGTGTGATCATGAAATTATATTTGCCTACTTAAAGAGCGTGTCGAGAGATGCATGCTTTCCCGAGGCACATTCGTTCACTTACTTTCCATTTGGAAATAGCAAAATCGATTCGGAATGAGAGTTCGCGGGTAAAAAAAACAAGAATATAAACTAATATCCAGTCTCTCTAGTCTCAACATCGTCCATGTATATGCATAAATACTATTCTTCCTCAAAGGACTTATTTGTTTGAGTGTAAAAGAGTTCAATCGCTTGGGAATCAATTTAGAGTACACAAATTGAGCAATACAGTTCAAACACTTTATACGATCTAAAATTTAATTTAAATTATCCAAAAGAATCGATCAAAAGTGACAAAAATAAATGGATCAAGAGATTCACTCTCTCTCTCTCTCTCTCTCTCTCTCTCTCTCTCTCCTCCCTCTCACTCATTCTCACTCTCTTTCTCTCTCTTTCTCTCTCTCTCTCTCTCTCTCTCTCTCTCTCTCTCTCTCTCCCTCTCCCCCTCACTCTCTCTCTCTTTCTTCTCTCTCTCCTCTCTCCTCACTCTCTCTCTCTTTCTCTTTCCTCTCTTTCACCCTTTCTCTCTCTCTCTCTCTCTCCCTCCCTCTCCCTCCCTCTCCCTCCCTCTCCCTCCCTCCTCTCCTTATCTCTCTTCTCTCTCTCTCTCTCTCTCTCTCTCTCTCTCTCTCTCTCTCTCTCTCTCTCTCTCTCTCTCTCTCTCTCTCTCCCTCCTCCACCATATTGGGTTGTGCATTGTGCCCAAGTGTTGGGAGAGCGATAAATGAGGTAGAATGAGAAATTGAGAGGAAGAAAATGACAGATGGAACGTGGAAGAGATTGAGAGAAATAAAGAATAATTTAATGAGCGAGGACGAGGACGAGAGATAAAAAGAAAATTTTGGTGAGAGATGACCGCAGAAAAGTATGAGAGATCCCCTAAGTTATAATTGGTCCTAGTTAATAAATCAGAATATGGAAACTTCAATTGAGCATATTTACTAATGAGATAATTTCTACAGAATCCTGCAAAAATTTCTCAATCACTAATCTGAAGACAACTAATTAAGCGATCATAGACGCACGTACACTAATTCCTGGCATATTTTAATTGAAATAAGAATACGACGACTCCTGTGGCACATGGCGACACGAGACTTGTGTGTGTGTGTGTGCTGATTGCCATCGAAGATAAGTAGCCGTAATAGTATTTTGGAGACTTAACAGCTTTGTCCTGTTGCGACAGACACCGTCCGACCGCCGCTGGTAGTTGTCATATGAAGAAGGGAGACCCCGACCGAGTTTATCCCTTAATGAAACACACGCAAACAATTAAACCTCTTACTCGCCCATTGGGCCATTAAATTCCACTTTGGGTCATGTGCGTGAATGGAGAGAAAGGGGACCGAGAGAGAGAGAGAGAGAGAGAGAGAGAGAGAGAGAGAGAGAGAGAGAGAGAGAGAGAGAGAGAGAGAGGACCGAGAGATTAAGAGATTGACGGTGCGGGGCCCTGCTCACTGCAGGCTAAACGATTTACTACACCAGTGCTGATTTGTCCTTATTGACGTGTGCAAGGATGAGCATAGATAAGGCACATTAGGTTAATTGTTTCCATTCAATTTGGCCAAGGTCTAAGGATCGTGTTCGTAAGATGAACGCGGTGACAGCACCAATCTCAGTATTGAACCGAAGAATACGTTGCTTTTACATTCGCCGACAGCGCACAAACGAGCAAACACTGGCAGAATTTGGCCTGTTAAATTAGTCACGGTCTGTCGACACATCTGTGTCTGTGTCTGTGCACATTGTTTTATTGCCGTTCTCGCAAGTCCCCTTCAAGTCCTGCTCGAATGGTTCATACATTGCACAGCTCCGCGAGCGGTTGAGGACACTATGGTAATTAAGGTCACAATGTGTTGGCAAAGGGAGACGTTTTGCCTGTCGATCACCAACAGCGCTCAGTCTCAAGCTTAGTCCGCGCTCAAGGCAGATCTGTCCACACATATGGAGGACCTTAACAGGACCTGTTGGCGACATTGGTAATTAACAAGAAGTGATGACACAAACTGATTGGATGACCCTCGTTCTCGTTTCCTCTCTCGGGACAGAGTCCATAGAGTGCGATAATGTGATCTACTTTAGTGAATAGCGCTCGAGTCATTCACGAATGTGCTTGATCAGTCAAATGATCGAACGCACAAGCTTCGCAATGTAAAAGTCGTGTATTAACGAAGAGTAAAACAAATCTGATCAACAGTAGATATTACCACGCGCGCGAACAACAACAACAAAAAACAGACACCTACCGTGTGAATCCGATGAAATAAAGTTACACCGTGTTCGATATGTCACTCGATTGGCAGCAGGAAGGGATGAGATCGAAGATGCGGCAGAGGCCAACAAATGATGATAACTTGAGTGATTGCGTTGCACTGTCAAAACATATATGCATTAGTGTGATAGTGCGAAGCAATTGAAACCCGAGCGGTGATTAGATATGAAACTAATGTGTTGAATGTGTGTTAGAGTGTATGTCTAGATTAGGGGCGAATTAGGTTGGGGTGTGGAATATACGAACCGAATATTAGTATCAACAGTGTTCACAGTTGTCAGGTTAATCTCGTTGATCGAGAACAAGAAAGCGAGCACAATGCACACGAGTCAAGCACACTTTTTGTGACAAATACGCCAATTGAATGAGAAAGCCAACACAAGTGACCATAGAGTGAGCGAGGCTGAGTGCTGAAGCCTAACTAACTAATTGGCCGACGATTGTGTGTGTTCCTCTCAGTAGAGCGCTCCGACGACTGACTGACTAGACAGAACAACTCACACAGAGTGGACAAGCAAGCACACTAAGCGCACACACACACACACCAGTCAAAGGCGATACAAGCGAGCAATGTGCAATGCAATTGCGAATTGGGAGAGAGAGAGAGAGAGAGAGAGAGAGAGAGAGAGAGAGAGAGAGAGAGAAAGAACGAGTGAGTGAGTGAGTGAGTGAGTGAGACAAGAAGAGGAGCGCAAGGCATAGATACAGTGTGAGGAACAAAGCAACGAATTTGTGTGAGTAGAAGCATCATCGAAAGAAGCAACAGCAGTTGTAATCGAAGGGTAAGGGAAAGGTTCGTTTTGTGGATGGTTATGGTGGGGCATCATGGGGGCTCAAAAGGGATGGGGATTGGTGATTGCCTCACTGAGTGACATGTTCAACTCGGGACCCATGGTGACAAACGACAAATGGCACTCGAGTCATGCATACGGTCGGACAGACTCACAAAGATGACAAATGGTGACCCGTGTGACACAATGACGAGTGACACAAAAATGAATCAATTAGACGGTCAATTGACTTATCTTTCGTCCCAATACGGCACAAACTCAGGTTTTGAGTGTCAAGTCGGAACGACCGTATCGTTGCGAACAGTGAGCGAGAGTGAGTCGACAGCGAGTGCCTCACACACAACTTGTAATGTTGCTCGCTGGTCTACATCTACCAAGCGAATGAGGCTATCCCGAAAGTGAGAAAGTAGGTACCCTGAGAGTATATGAACTAATGCGAGCAACACACACACACAAACAAACAGAATAAAATAAAAGCAAAAATAACAAAAATGGCACTACGTTGTTGTGAAGGCTTTCCATGAGTTAACCCAAAAAATGAAATCATCATTTTCATCAAAAACAAAACAGAACAAAATATTTGGGCAGTATATTTAATATAAAATGAGCAGTATTTTTTTGATATATTTGGCAGTAATATATTTGAATATTGAGTAGTATAATTATAAATATATGATCAGTAAAATGTTTAAATGAGCAGTAATTTAATAATTTATGTGCAGTAAATGAATACAAAATTGATCAGTAAAATCATCACAAAATGAATGTAAATATTACAAAATAGCAGTAAATTTTTAAGTCAATAATTAAGTTATAATTAATGCATAATTGATTACTCAATCGACCAACAGAGCATTCTTTGATTTCTTTGTTCGTCCTCTTTTCCTCTTCTCTCCAATTGGGACTTGCTTTGCCGCAGGTGGAGGCTTCACAAGTTTCAATCTCATCGCCAGACCAAGCAAGTGTTTGCACTTATATTGCTTCAAAAATGCAGGACACAAACACTTCCCTTCTTGCCAATGATCGCCATTGATCCTCACAATCCAAATAGCAAAAGATCTTTCTTTGAATTCTTTGAAATTGGTCCATTTTCTTTGCAGTACTTGTTGGACTTGTTCATTGGAGACGGATAGTCGATCTTTAGCTGGGCAATAGTACTCAACATAATTGCCTTTTTCGATTGAGGTTACTTCCTTGTCTTGTTTGACCCACTGATAAGCATTCGTCCAGTCGGCCAGCTCAATTGTAGGTGTCTCCACAATCACCTTCAGTCCAAGTTCATACCACCGAGACCACCGACTGCAGGACTCAAGACACAGGACAAAGAATCGACCTAGTGGAAGTCGTTCGCGTAGCGTTTCCTCGTCTTTCAGAACTCGGTTGAATGCCTCTTGACCATTATTGGTAGAAGGTGTGCCACTTCCAAAACCTTCATGCCATCCATCATGAGTAGTGAGCCATTGTCCTTCCAAATATTCAATAAATTCTTTTTCTTGATTGGCCCACTTTTTGATAAACAATTTCTTGGCCTTGTTGAACGTTGGACAATCTGGACAGATTTGCAGGTTTTCAATGTCGCTCATTACTTCTTTTCGATTGTCCTTACTGGCCAGATGCATTTTCTTGTCGATTGCTCGCCGTGTGTGGGACCAACACATTCCAAGTTTACCCTTGTGACCAAACACTTCACGGAACGCCTCTCGGATGGCACAGGCCGCATCAGAAATGAGATGAACTGGTTTCATTGATGATGACTTTTTTAAGGTTTCAAAGATGAACTTGAAACTGGATTTTTGCTCATCTGAACAGACTGATATGCAGATTGGATGAAACACTCGATCCAAATCAGATGTACCAACAATCATGACGGGCATTCCTTCCCAAACGACCTTGTAGGTGGCGTCACAGTGAATGTGCTTTACTTGGGTGGCATGTCGAAGCAAGCGTTTAGTTGAAATAACGACCTGGAAAGAGGGCACATCACCATATTTGATACAATGACCAATCACGTAAGAATCGTCTTCACTTTCTGGGGATGTTTGATGATCCAAACACCATTGCTCTAGTTCTCCCAGTGAGATTGTTGAAGGGCCAAACTTTTTCCGACGCCAATCAGCACAATAGTTGCGGACTTGAGTGATAGTGGGAGTGAACTTTTTTTCGTGTAGAATTTCAAAGATTCGCTTGGGTTTCTGCTTCATTTCAAGAAGAAAGTCCATTTCGGTCTTCATCTCGGATGACAATCTTTGGGTTACTTGTTGAATCTCAGTGCAAGTATGCTCACTTTTGATTCGATAGAGCAGCACATCCAGAGATGAACTATCGTAAAGGAGATGAACTGATGCGGCACATTGAATTCCTCGACGCTTCACTTTGTTGCACCGGTAATAAACGCGTCTTCCTTCTAGTGACGGATTCCTGTCAACAATACTCCAAGTATTTTCACTATCGATAAAATCTCTTGCCTCTTCTCCATTTTCGAATCGTTTTTCAAATGTCCAGTTTCGAGCTTTCTTTCGTCGATTCGGTGGCAGTTCATCATGGTCGGAATCACTTGCTGATGATGAGGATGATGAGGATTCGTATGCAGACACGGAAGCCATCAGAGCACAAACAAACAGACAGTGGACAGATTTGGCAGTTGCCAGTCACGAAATAGACTACTACAAACAATGCAGTAACCGACATGTATTGAGCACAGCACACAACCAATCTCCGAAAGAGTCATAGTTTAATCACTAATTATATACTCAATTCATCAGAGTTCAAGCTTTCAACTTGTTATAACATGACTATAGTGATGCGCTGATGGTCGTTTACATCTCATGCACCATAATTCACGTGCAGAGTACCGTAAAATCTCAAACTAGCGCCGCGGCGCTTGTTAATTTCGTCAGAAAATTTTGGCCGAATAACCGGTTTCTCGTAACATCCACAGTGCTTTTTCTGCGGCGCTTAAACGAATGCGGCGCTTGTTTGAATGCGGCGCTTGTTAGAGATTTTACGGTAGTCTTTAATACGAAATACTGCTCGTAATTGACATACTGCTCATTTTTATTATTTACTTTTCATTAACAAATTAATTACTGATAATAAAAAATAAATTCTGCTCAATTATATAATATACTGCTCAATAATTACTGCTCACACATTTACTGGCAAAATATTTATGCAACTGCTCAAACTATATTAAATACTGCTCAAAATATACTGCTCGTTCATCTAAATACTGCTCAATTAAATAATAGCCAAAACAAAATAGAGGAATGGATCTTTCGTTCGTTCCAAGAGACAAACAACCAATCGAGTTGCTCCGTTGATAATGGCTAGTGAGTAGTGAGAGAGTAATTAAAAAAAGCAAACGACTTAACTGAGAAAGGGCGCACAGAAACACACAGAAATGTCATGTGTCCAACGGTTGTAGTTGCGGCACTATGATACACATACTAGAAGATGAAGTCAATTCAAGTCATGTCACACAAGTCACATAAGCAAAGACAGCTATTAAACTTAATGACACTAAACGATGCCAACGGGAACCACTTGGAACACTCGACACCCTGTACTTGACAGAAGACAAAACAGAAAACAAACAACAACAAAGAACAGACAGACCGATAGACAAACACACGAACACACAAACACACGAACACACAAACACAGGAATCGACTTTGTGAGTAGGCTCAAAAAGCAAATATAGCAAAAAATATAACAACCAAAAACAAAAACAGAAACTATTTTCTCCTTATAAATGGAAAAGAAGGACAAGAAGTATATGAGCTTGCTTTTAAAAAGACATACTACCGGACTGTCAAAACCAAAAACCAAAAACCAAAAACCAAAAACCAAAAACTAAAAAATACGAAACAAGCCAACAGTAAAGTTCATCTCTGACGTTGGTGACGATTTCCAGAAAAATGAAAGTGTAGTGTGCATGATTGGCCTCAATTGGACAGAATCAATTTGACCAAGAGGAAAAAGGCAGAAGGGCAAAAAGAACACACTTGTATGCTTTCACACATTTGTTTGATTACTCTTTGATGGAGAATTGAGCACAAAAAAACAGGAAAACCAGAAAAGCGTTTAATAATAAGAGACAAACTTAGTTTGCCGGTTAGATTTTATTTACGAATTGATGTGGCAAAGTGATGCGAAGTAAGTCATACAGACACGCACATGCAAATTGACTAACCGAACGAACCAAATAACAATAATATGTGTGTGTGTGTGTGTGTGTGTGTGTGTGTGTGTGTGTGTGTGTGTGTGTGTGTGTGTGTGTGTGTGTGTGTGTGTGTGTGTGTGTGTGTGTGTGTGTGTGTGTGTGTGTGTGTGTGTGTGTGTGTGTGTGTGTGTGTGTGTGTGTGTGTGTGTGTGTGTGTGTGTGTGTGTGTGTGTGTGTGTGTGTGTGTGTGTGTGTGTGTGTGTGTGTGTGGGTCTGTGTGTGTGTGTGTCTAATGAATAAATAGAAACTAATCGAACTACGCCAACATACCAACTCTCATACAGACTGACGAATCAATTGATAATGCATGTTCCTGTGTCCGGACAGAGGAATAAAAGAAGAAAGTAAAAAGGAAAAAACTACGAACATTACGCTACTAAACCGATCAAATAAATGATTTTCGATGCAGACCTATTTCAATTATGAAATGCCATAGATTTGGGATAATTGCGAAATTAAACTCAAATGTCAATATTGAGATGATTCTAGAAGCAAACGAACCTAGTAATGTGACAAATTAATGATAAATCGAGTATCAAACACAACGAACAAACAGTGCACACACAAACACACACATACAAATTGAAGCAATCATATTTGAAAAACACAATTATGAAATAGAATTCGATTTTAAATTGGTCAATTGTGTGTGTTTGTTTGCACTAGACTACCATCCTATACAACATTTAAAACTTCATCTATCCCATACGAATTCCCGTTTACTGTGCAAAGTTGGGAATTAATGAACAAATCAGTCGATTCGATGGGGACAAGTTGGATTTGTTTGTCTAGTACACGTGTGTGTTTGTGTTTAGATTTAAGCAATTTCTTTTTTTTTAGTTTTTATGTTTTTTAATTCTCTAATTTTTGTAAAATGTGAGATGTAAAGCAAAGGTCTAGGACCGAAAATAATTGTTCCATCTGTTGGTTTGTTTTTTAGTATGTTTAAACCAAAGAGAGCCTTGTTAGGTGAGTAGTAATATTAGTGTACTATTGAATTAGTTCGATAGAAAGCAATTCTAGTCCAGTCTTATCAAATTGTGTGTGCAATAGAAGTATTGTTTTGTATAATATGATGATGATGTTCAGGGATGGGTTATATTAAGGATAGCATGAATTCGAGTTCACACATGCACAACACAACCACCGAACACTAATCGAATATCTCAATGCGCTCTGTTCGGTAGTAGTTTTAAGTCGATACAAAAACAAACTAAGCTGCACTTTATTAATTTGTTCAACGTGTTCTGTCACTGAAGTAAGGAAAAGAAACCGTCAATTGCAAAAACAACGCTCTTACTCTCAGTTACCACTCCAAAAAAAAAGATTACTTAATAATTTTAAACTAAATGTCATTTACTGATTCGAGTGAAAGTGCGGGCTTGTGTGCGTCATTAAGACTAACGGGTAATAACGAATTGATGTTTGTTAGATGGATTGCTCAATTCGATTTCATCAAGTTGGTGTGATTTGGACCAAAGTTCTGATATGTGTCAGATGGTTTTGTCATATCAAGCAAAAACACACAAAATACATCACTCAAAGTGTTAATCTCGAATTGACTAAGAAAAACAATCTTACTGTCGCGATAGCGACAGCCACTGAGACAGAGTGACTCAGAAGTGACGGAACGAGTCATCGATCGTTCAGATGAGTGATTGATCGATGACTTGATCTGTGTAATCAGTTGTGAAGCGAAGAGATGACTGAGAGAGGAGAAGAATATCACCAGCTATGACTAATCATCACTTAATCTCTGTTTAGGACAAAACTCGAAGCGAAGGAAGAGAGAAGGGCAGACGACAGCAAGAACGACGAAAGCAACGTGGTCAGTTTGATTCGAAACCAAGCAACTCGAACGACGATTGAAGACTTGTCGATTGAAGACCATTCTCGAAGTGAACTACAAGAAAATAACCCTCTTTTGTGATCAAGAACCTGAATTATCTGTTAATTAGTGTTGAATAGCTGTATTTCTATAATTTACAAATCGCTCACCGAGTGCGTATGATAATAAAGCTCGAAGGAACATAGTAAGTTGTCCCGTTTCTGCTTGGGTGCGCATTCCAATGCGACACTTACTGATTACTGGTGATTTTTAGGCAATTAAAAATAACGACAATATATATTCAATTTCATAGTCAGAAGGAAAAGGCCAAAAGCGAAATGTGATTCTCTCTCTCTCTCTCTCTATCTCCCTCCCTCTCCCCTCCTCTCTCTCTCTCTCGTTCTCCCTCTCTCCCTCCCTCTCTCCCCCTCTCTCTCTCTTTCTCTCTCTCTCTCTCCCTCCCTCTCTGTCTACCATTACCTAACGTGATTTAAACTTATGTTCGGGTAGTAAGTAAAATAACTTTAACTTTTCTCAAACCGTAACCGTTCAATCATTTGCAAATAACAAAATAGTGATAACTTGTACATTTAATTGTTAAATAACCATCAAATGGATGACACTCGTCTGTCACCGCACACATCATTTACTATTCAATTCAATCAGTGACATAACCTTAAGTTTTATTTTGGAAAACAATATGTCCAAATGTGGCACGTAATGGCAACAGTCTACAAGTATCATATAACCGACAAATCGCGATTTACTAATCAAATAGTGAACGCAAAGCCGAGCGAGCTCGTAAAAATGCAAAACTTACCGTAAACTAGTAGTTGTGGTAGTAGAAGCAGTAGTATGATGACAAATGCCAATTGTGAGTGTGTTATTGTGTTAATAATGCAGAAGTGTACAGTAAAAGTTAGTTGATTAGTTGATTAGGGTGAGAGATGAGAGCACACAACAACCAAAAATGTATATTCAAATGTTAACGTAAACAGTTTGACCTTTGGGCTGAGATGTTGAAGAGCGTAGTTGTCCGAGATGAGATGAGAACGAGTTGTTCACGATTCAATGGAAAGCGAGAAACCAATGGCTCGGTGACTGTTCAAATAGAAAAATTTGGCATCTGATTAGTAAAAAAAATGAACAAAACCCAGTGATTAGATATGAAAATGTAGTGTGTTTGAACTGTTAATGTGAGAAAGAGTGAAGCCGTATTTACGAACCACACGAATCAGGGTGACGATAACGTTGTGAATGTTCAAAGTGCAAACAATCACAAAAATGGACACACACACACAACTAAACAGCAAAGTCTCATCCACTTGAAGAAAATACAAAATAATATAACAAAATACTCCAACAACTACGATGACACTGACGAGTTGATCACTCTCGCTCTCGTTTGGCAAGCAAATCAGGAGCAGATAATTGAGATAGATAGAGCACACACAAAACGAGACATGTCGACGGCTTCGGGCGAAGTGAACGAAAGAACATGAACGAACGAACGAACGAGAGAGACTGAAATGGTTGCATGTTGAGCGAGTGAATGGCATCGACTGACTGAAGCACCAGTTAACAACTCAAACAGACACAACCAACCACCCGACTAACACACGTACAAAATGTGTGTGTGTGTGTGTGCAAAGTGTGAAATGTATGCAATGCACACATACTGTTCATTACACCATGCAGAAGGCAGCCATATGAATGAGAATGAAAGTGATAAAGTGAAAGCTAAAAAGACATAAAACCGATATGATGGTAGTATATCAATTAGTGAAATTGAGATGCAAACTACTTCGGAGAGAGAGAGAGAGAGAGAGAGAGAGAGAGAGAGAGAGAGAGAGAGAGAGAGAGAGAGAGAGAGAGAGAGAGAGAGAGAGAGAGAGAGAGAGAGAGAGAGAGAGAGAGAGAGAGAGAGAGAGAGAGAGAGAGAGAGAGAGAGAGAGAGAGAGAGAGAGAGAGATGGAAAGTGACTCGACGACTGACGATTGGGAAGAATGTCAAAGTCGAAGGAAATGATTTGCATTCGAGTGATTTTAAATGAACAAACAGACAGACACGCCACATGTGGAAACGAACAAACTCAAACCAAAATGAAAAAATCGGCGAACAAGGACAGAGAGGGAAAAAGATGATACATTCGTCCGCGTTGAAGAAGAATTGATCACCAACAAACAAACAAAAAATACCTCATTCAACGTACAAAAAAACAAGAGGCGCACTCGATAATGACCGTCTGACCGCTAAACGATATTTGAAAATTGATGAAGCCCGTGATGAGAAGTAATATAAATGACACACACGAGACAACAAATTATGACAGTGCACACACAGACATGCAAATACACAAACCGAACCGAAGTGGAGTTGAGTGCTAATAATAAATTAGCATCACTCAAACAGTGAGAGCAAAGTAATAATAATCATAGTATGCGTGTGTGGGCATGTGACTATGCATGAACTCGATTCGAATAATAATAATAAATCGAAACAAAACGCACTCAAACAAACACAACTCGCATACAGACTGATGATGCATGTGATGTGTGTGTTCGGACTGTTTTATGAGGAGGAAAGTGATAAAATGAAGAAAAAACGATTACCGCCGAACTCTATGTCACAACAATGAACGAATAAACCATTGCCGAAGCCGATCGAACATACATAGGATTGAGTGTTTGTTTATTGTGAAATGAGATTCAATTGTGCAAGTAGTCTTCAGGTTTAAGACATTATCTAAATCTGTGAGTCGATTCATAATAACATTTTAAACTTTCGTTTAAATTGAATGCCTAAATCAGAGTGATTTTGGTGTGAACCACGTACACAAACACTCACACTGACACTCGTACTACTTAGCCAATTAAACTAATCCAAACCAATAATTACCCAAATGACTGTCCTTATCCAATTGGGGAATTCAAGCTACTGCTATTATTACTACGACACAATTATGCAAATTACCCTTCTTTAGTCTTTCGAAAAAATTTCATTTAATTTTCATTGTTTTGGCACAAACACACAAACGCACACTAGCAAATTCCTTGCAATGCCAGAATGATCCATATGTTTAAAATAGTTCAAATTGAATTGAAGTCTTCTAATGAACGTGCTCATCATTAAATGAATTACCAACAATTCAAAAGTTTGTAAGTAATCAATATAATTGCTCATCATTTCTCACTGACTCACTGCACCATCTGCATTTAAATGGTTCTCATTATTATATCAAGACACATACACAGACAAAGACTATTAAGAAAAAAGTTTGTTTTCTCATTGCACCACTTCAAATTCATCTCTCTAACCAATACGAGAATAGACAAACAATACTAACAACCACTAACCGAATCACAACGGAATCAGATTCAAATGTGCGAGTGTAAATGTCCGTCTGTCTGACTGTGTGTGTGTACTCAGAGATAAATAAATTGACTCGTTTAGAAAAGCATCATTCGCTCGGAAGCACTTTATTCGGATACGGTGAAAGTGTAAAGGAGGAAAGTTCATTAATGTGTCTGTGAGCGGGTGAGCTTGAACTTGACCTTATTATCTCACTTGGTGAACTTTGTCTACTATCGATCACCTCCTTATCATCAGTATCACTTTTCCGTCTTCCAGTGGAAATATTGACAAACACAACAGACACAAAACAGAATTCGGTCGGTTGTGGAATGAAATGTGCACCCACTTTTTGTTTAATAGCTCAATAACAAATCGAGTCTAATTCTGTGTCTAGGGTTATGTCACCCAGTGCACTTACTACTTGATCACTGGCCATATGTTGGCACATTCAAGGGAATATTATGGTCATGAGAACTTATAAAAGTAAAACTTCAGTACTCGAATGTCTGTGCAATCAAGAAATAAAGACTCAAACGGACTAAACCGAACGCATCATAAAAGCACATAATTCGCTTTGTGTTCTATCTCCCTGTGGTCCATTGGGCTAACTTATGTGTGCTTTCAATTGCAATGAGTCGAACAGACTAATAAAAAACACCCTTCGTTCAAATTCACATTTAATTTTAAAAAGAGTGAGCTTTACGGAGTAGTCAACTTATGCATCTGTCTGCGGGAGAAGGGTCGGCTGCACTCACTTGACATCTTTATGGCTGTAGCCACTTGGTGGCTATTTGCATCAGTTGTGCATGTTCACGCCGTTTAGTGCGAGACACAAGACGTTCAAATGCCCCGACCTCTAGCAAATAGCGCTAATTTTGTTGTTACGAGGAGGTGTGTGTGTGTGTGTTTTATTTATCTGTTCAGAGGCGATTGACTGGTTCGACAATTATGACCAGTGCAAATATTAAAAGACAATGGAGAGAGCGGTAGGGAGTTTTGTACTTATGTCTGACTCTGAGAACTAATTCGGTTATTTATGTTCCATTACTAAACGAGAGACCACAATCCAACATCTGAACAAAGCACATGCACACACAGACAGACACATAAACCGATTGAACTGGCCAAGTAAATGTGCATTGTATTTTGCTGTCAGAGAGCCTGAACTAAACGACCAATAATCGAACGAAACAAACAACCGATTAGATTCACTTCATAAATTTGCTGGTTGCGGAGTGGTCAAAGTGCCGACACTCTCCCAACCGCACTCACCTTATCTCTAAACCCGGCCCGTACACATCTCACCCATATAAGCGCAAATGCAAATGCTCTCCTAAGTCGTAAAAACTTTTTTTATGCAAATTAAATGCGGAGGCCAATTGAGTTGATAATGAAGGCTTCGAAACATGCGGCCACAAAACAAAAGAGGGAGAACATACAGAGAAGGACACTTACAGAATGACAAAATACGACACGTGAGTGATGTGAGTGAAAGTGAGGAGAAAGCCACGCTTTAGACTTTACCACAATTTCACCGTCAAAAGTCAAGCTAAGTCAATCATCAACTCTGCATTAACAAACGTCAATTAGCAAATACAGACGATAAAGTTGAATTTAAATTCAAATCCACCGAGTAATTTGTTTGTCTGCTTAAAAGCGTTCGACTCAGACGTATCGAATCGACTAGATGATGATGATGATGAGTGCTCGTACTGACCGGACAGAATGTGTGGTTATGTGTTTAACAGGCAAATAATTCTATTATTTATGAGTTTGTTGCAAACACTTACAATCATATCGAATACACACACTAACAGAACAACTCTGTCAAATTTTTATGCAAACACCAACTACCCATCAGACACACACAAACACTAATTCAAAACATCGAACTTCACTAATAATAGGAAAAAGAGAAAAGTGCAAGCGAGAATATTAATACTAACCGATATGGTGACAGGGTGTGAGTACACTCATTGTACTCGAAGATTGTTTGACTAAACAGATTGGACAAAACCGATAACAGAGACTTGATTACTAAATATGAATCGATAAAGAAACCGAAGATGAAGATGTGCGTAATTATGACAACATGACAAACAATAAAGACGCGATGAGAGAGAGAGAGAGAGAGAGAGAGAGAGAGAGAGAGAGAGAGAGAGAGAGAGAGAGAGAGAGAGAGAGAGAGAGAGAGAGAGAGAGAGATGCGCAATAACAAGCTGAATTTATGATCACAAGGGAAAGGAGAGGTTTTGAATTTAAAAAAACAAAACAAAGAAAAAAGATATAATTTATGAATAGTGAACGGACAGACCGAAACAAACAGGCAAACAAATGCACTGAATGACATGAAAGATAGTAAGAAGTAACAAGACTTCAACAACACACAGTGAAGAACAATATTGAGGGTCATTGAGTGAGTTCGAAAGGGAACTAGTGAATACCAAACTATTCAGTGTGAAAGTGCGCGCGCGTTCCAGACAGACAACATTAATCAGAGTAAGTGTGCTCAACTTGCAATGGTACGAGAGTTGTCCAATTCCAACCGACGCAACAAACTTACTAGAGATAAGTAGACTGTTAGACTGAACACTACACGCGATAATAAATAGAACAGATAATCACCAGTGAGAGGATGGTTTCAAATACAGATGGAAAAGAATGAATGAAAACAAATATATCTCATGAATATTGAACAGACACACAAGCACACACAGTCACATCAATGCGTGCGAGATTGTCTACACAACTGCACAGAGCGGGGAGTGTGGAGTGAGGAGAGAGAGAGAGGCACACAAAGTCATCATCATCATCGCAAGAAACATATACGATTTCGTTTAGATGATCGAGTCGAACGCTTGCGAGTACGGACTAACCAAATCATTTTAGATTACAAGATAAACCACGTGTGCACACAAATACGAGTTATTGGGAAGAATAACACAATGTATTGTATCAAAGGTCAAATAATCGATTTGGCACATAAAATCGAATCGGTCTGAACATTGGCTGAAATGAATATAAATAGAAAAAATGAAATAATCAATGAGGAAAATATTTATATTGCACCTATTGACTCGTACAAAGAAGAAGCCAATGGGGCAAACAACAAATTTACAAATATTTAAATGCAAAAAGATGCAATAAGATTATTTTTCCATTGGCGAAATGATCATATTTGTGCAATGGTATCTCGAATGTTTCGTATCGTTCTAGTGAACACACAAACACACAACACACAGTCACTCAGTGAACAAAAACGAACGAACAAACATACGAGAGAGTATGTCTCTATGCCCATCTGTGCATTAGTGTGTTCGGTTGTGGCTCGTATATGCCATCACGACACCGCAAGTAGCCTCATGATCGCGTTTTGTATGTATTTTTCGATAAAATTTATAGCTATGTAATTTGTTATCGGTGGATAATCGTGAAAACAGTTCAACTTCGCCAGAAGCATCAGTAGTCAATGAGTGAAATAGATGAGATTATTTTTAAGGCAATTTAATGAAATTTTCATTAAATAAATAACGAAACTTGTGTCTTTAGGATGACTTACCCGTCTGGTGTAGTAGTGTGCATCAAAATACAAGAAGCCGCTTAGGAGACAAGTTAGTTAGTGTGTGTCTGATTACTATTACAAGATGATGATGATGAAGTGTTACACGTGACACAAAATGGTGAGAATTTGTGTTAGTAATATACATTGCTTCATCATTTAGTCAAAGACACGAACGAAATCGCATTCAAATAGTGATGGCACAGTGCGACACGTCACTTAAATGAAAGGGAACATACACAGGCGGACACACCAACACAACCAGACAACCGAACAGACAACTTCATCAATGATCACATTTGACTGAACTGTATGTGCACTCAATCAGTGCACACACACATCGAATAAAACGAACAGTACAAGCAATCGAGAAACGAACGATCGGATCGACTTGCACGCGAGTGTTGTGTTCTGTCTGTGTGTGCCAGATTGCTAATTGGATTGTGTTTGTGTGTGTGTGTGTGTGTGTGTGTGGCAAATAATAAACGCGCGGTTTTAATGCATTGAAAAATCATATTATGATAGCTATTTCAATCACAATTTCATAGTCAACGGACTAATTTCTATTGTGGTCAGTGGTCAAACGGAAGAATATATTACAATAAAAAGGAAGGGATATTACTCTAAGTGTAAGAAGATTAGGCCATCAACCAGTTAGCTAGGGCAATCTCATACGACTTACATGTGTGTTGAACAATCGAATATTCTGATTGAGGGTGCATTGCACATAGATTTAATCTGGTGACAATTGTATTGGAGTACAAGAAGAATGATACTAATTGAGAGAAAATTGTGGTTTGGAAAAAGTACGGACATCTGTACAGAGACAGACAACGACACTAAAACTAATGTACGAGTGAACACACAGAACTAAAGTGAATCACACACACACACACACACACACACACACACACACACACACACACACACACACACACACACACACACACACACACACACACACACACACGCTAAATGTGTTGATTTGTAAAAATCTAACACGAATTACCTCGAATCGAAATTAATCGTCACATATTAATCAGTTTTATTGTTTAACGCAAAAACAACTTAAACTAACAAACAAGAAGGAGACATTCGAGCGAGTTGCGGCTGTGTATGTTTGTGGTGTTAGTGTAATGAGATGCTGTCTTACCGTTCTAACTGTTGACTGAGTTTGTAAAGTGAAGTTGTGAACTAGGCGATTAGATTAGACCGAGGTGAGAGATTTTTTCTCAAAGAAGACAAGAAATCGAATGTCTGATTAGATGTAAATCGACACGAGACAGTTTGTGAGAAGTGATGTTCGCCAACAGAAACACAAACTCAACATTTAGCCAGAGACGAGACAGCAAATGGCAAAACAGTGCTGGTAGTAGTGATGATGATGATGCATCGAGAAACACGTGAGCGAGAGAGGAGAAAGTGTGTACTCGAAAGAGGAACAGACAGACATAGAGTGCACACACACAGAGCGGCATTAATGATCGCTCAATGTGCACCAAGTGGTGAGTGTGACTGGAGTGATGCATCAATACGAGAATATGTAGTGCACCGTGTTTGTGTGAGAGATCGAAATGTAGAGTACAGAGACTGGCGGTTGGTGTTGGTGTGTGTGTGGAGAGAGTAGTTAAGCATGAGATCGAAGTAACCAATGAGATATTGAACTATGTAGAGTCAGTTATGGTCAGGCCTGAGGTGTTGAATGACACTAATGGCACAAACAATGCAAGACCAAATCAAATGGCCTTCGCCTCGAATGAGACAACCAAGGCGCCAGACTTGGGCTTTGGAATTGGACGGGCCCACACCGACGATCTAAACAAGCAACCAACGATGGCTCACTAGCTCGCTATTAGCAAAAAACATTTCCGACCGTAATAATGACAAGAGGCAACATGGCAACAACACAGGCAAAGTCAGCGTGACTGACTGAGTGAGCGATATTTGTGCAACTGGCACACAGAGTGAACACTGAGGATGCATGAGTCTCGAACGATCATTGCGAAGTGATGATTTGAATAGCGAGAGAAGATGCTGCTGCACTGCCAACCACTACACCGCAAAAAAGCGAGTAGTTGTAGTAGACTCTGCAATCGAAGTCACATTAATAATAATAAACCCACTGAGTGAGTGAGTAACTGACTGACGGCTCGATTGCTGTCGTTCACATGAGTTGAGTAAAGATCTTGTTGGTATATTGGATTGTTTGAATCGAGATGGCCGATTGTCATGAAATGGAAAATATTAACATTAGTAGAGACAGATAATGTAAAATCTCTTACCGTGGAATAGACAAAGTTTGCCCGACCGATAAGTAGCCTTTTGTTGGTGAGTGAACAGCGGTAGGAATTTAGGACAAGTACAACAATCGCTATCATTCTTGTGTGACGATATAATAGTCAGACGTTGTTGGTGATGAGTTGCAACACACGACACAGCATCTAAGTTCATGGATTATTGATAGAGAACGATTAGTACCGAAAATATTGCCAACACAATACGGACACGATAGATTTAAATATATAAATAAAGCAGCAGTGGCGGCAGCTGTTATTCGAAAATCGAACTAATTGTCGAAATGAGCCATTAGAGGATGGATTCCATGATTCAAAGAATGACTATTTCTAAATCATAAATCATAAATACAATAAATGTAAATGAAAGGTTTGAAAGGTATGCGCAGTTGGCAATTTGTTTATACTTGAACAGCTCTGTCTCACCTACTGAAGTCATGCTGCCGGCAGACCACCAAATCATAGCGACATCTTCATTGTCACACAAATGGCATTTGAGTTCGATGAACATATTTGATTGTATACTTTGTACAGTCGACGCCTGAGAACAACTGGTTTGCCGTTTAGAAATTCGGTTAAAAGTGACTAAGTGTTCAGTGGGCTGTTGTAATGTGTGTCATGCTCGATGCCCGGTTTTGCATTGGCCAAATGGCAAAGCGCTCAAAACAGTCAAATTAGCCTCAATCAATTCTACGACAAACACTGATAATTGTGTCTGTTGTATGTCTGTCCATTTAGATCATCTTTATCTACTCTACCAATTTAATTAAATGCATTTGAGTGAGCACTATACATTGGTCATTCTACTTGATAGTGAGAGCCAACCTCAAGCACAGCTCGTCAGCGAGACTGTGTTTGCTGTGAAGGGTTCACTAAACTAATCGGCTAACGACTGCGACCGGCACTGTGTTCTCCAACTCGTGCTGAGTAGTGAGGCTGCTGTTGCTGTCTTGGCATGCTGCTCCACTCATCGCGACACTAACTAGTTCGCATACTTAATTAATATCTACAATTTTGTTAATTAGAACGCATTAATTCATACATCAACGTATCAGTAAATATAAATTTTATAGATAGGTAGATAGGTATTTGTATGTTGGTGATGTATCGAGTCGCATCGGTCTATTATTACTTAATGGTGGATCTAATTTGGAATTGTCCAATTGTACAGGAAACATCAAATTCATTTGCCGTTTAATTGCTCATTTGGCCAAAGTGGCCAATTGTAATGTCATCTCCAAGAAAACGTATTTGTTTTTTTTGTGGAGCGATTGAAATGGAACACATATCACTGATTTGACTGACACAACATTGGACAGTTCCACGGTCGGTGAACGCTCGTCGGTAATGGCCAAGACCTGAGTGAGTCGCCAAGTGGCAATTACAGTCGACGTACTGCTCGGTGTCTGCAGGCGGACTGATATGGCACTCGCTCGTCGGTAATGGCCATGACCTGAGTGAGTTGCCAAGTGGCAATTACAGTCGACGTACTGCTCGGTGTCTGCAGGCGGACTGATATGGCACTCGCTCGTCTGTAATGGCCATGACCTGAGTGAGTCGCCAAGTGGCAATGACAGTCGACGTACTGCTCGGTGTCTGCAGGCGGACTGAGATGGCACTCGCTCGTCGGTAAAGTAAGTAAGTCAATTCAGGTTCAATTGAGTTAGTCAACTTGGCCTTATTCGCAGTATTGAGAGAAAAATAAATAATATAATATCTGATTGCATACAAAATGATTTGTTTCGAATAAATCGAACTGAATCTGTTGACGATCAAGAAACGAGGAGTAACCATATTTACAACTGAGACGTGTGCGCCAATTAGCCCATTTGGCGAACACACAATTCTACAGTCGACGTACTGCTCGGTGTCTGCAGGCGGACTGATATGGCACTCGCTCGTCGGTAATGGCCATGACCTGAGTGAGTCGCCAAGTGGCAATTACAGTCGACGTACTGCTCTGTGTCTGCAGGCGGACTGATATGGCACTCGCTCGTCGGTAATGGCCATGACCTGAGTGAGTCGCCAAGTGGCAATTACAGTCGACGTACTGCTCGGTGTCTGCAGGCGGACTGATATGGCACTCGCTCGTCGGTAATGGCCATGACCTGAGTGAGTCGCCAAGTGGCAATTACAGTCGACGTACTGCTCTGTGTCTGCAGGCGGACTGATATGGCACTCGCTCGTCGGTAATGGCCATGACCTGAGTGAGTTGCCAAGTGGCAATTACAGTCGACGTACTGCTCGGTGTCTGCAGGCGGACTGATATGGCACTCGCTCGTCGGTAATGGCCATGACCTGAGTGAGTCGCCAAGTGGCAATTACAGTCGACGTACTGCTCGGTGTCTGCAGGCGGACTGATATGGCACTCGCTCGTCGGTAATGGCCATGACCTGAGTGAGTCGCCAAGTGGCAATTACAGTCGACGTACTGCTCGGTGTCTGCAGGCGGACTGATATGGCACTCGCTCGTCGGTAATGGCCATGACCTGAGTGAGTCGCCAAGTGGCAATTACAGTCGACGTACTGCTCGGTGTCTGCAGGCGGACTGATATGGCACTCGCTCGTCGGTAATGGCCATGACCTGAGTGAGTTGCCAAGTGGCAATTACAGTCGACGTACTGCTCGGTGTCTGCAGGCGGACTGATATGGCACTCGCTCGTCGGTAATGGCCATGACCTGAGTGAGTCGCCAAGTGGCAATTACAGTCGACGTACTGCTCTGTGTCTGCAGGCGGACTGATATGGCACTCGCTCGTCGGTAATGGGCATGACCTGAGTGAGTCGCCAAGTGGCAATTACAGTCGACGTACTGCTCGGTGTCTGCAGGCGGACTGATATGGCACTCGCTCGCCGGTAATGGCCAAGACCTGAGTTAGTGGACAAGTGGCACTTCCAGGCGACGTACTGGTCGGTGTCGGCAGGCGGACTGAGGTGGCACTGGCTCGCCGGTAAAGACCAAGTCCCGAGTGAGTTGCCAAGTGGCACTGCCAGGCGAAGTACTGGTCGGTGTCGGCAAGCGGACTGGCTCGCCGGTAAAGTAAGTAAGTCAATTCAGGTTCAATTGAGTTAGTCAATTCTCAGTGTTTTCAAGTTGGCCTTATTCGCAGTATTGATAGAAAAATAAATAATATAATATCTGATTGCATACAAAATGATTTGTTTCGAATAAATCGAACTGAATCTGTTGGCGATCAAGAAACGAGTGGTAACCTTATTTACAACTGAGACGTGTGCGCCAATTAGCCCATTTCGTCAACACACAATCAAAGTGGCATCACGGGCTACCAGCACAGCACTGCACAGATTGTGTGCTATGGCCAGTTGCATGCAGGCACAACTGAACGTGTAATCGGTGCGATCGGTTAAGGTTGTTCGTTTAGTAATTGGTCAGTGCGTTATCTCTACTACTACTCCACAAGTGACCATTCGATGGCTCAATGCCAAAAAGAATGACCCATCTACAGAGCAACGCTGGTCACCTGATGTCCTTTACATGCATACTGATCGGTTGGCTGTGTCACTCGAGTGGGCCACTCGAGACATTGCTCCCACTGAACACAAAGCACAAGCATTGCAAGTAGATTTAAACGCATAAAGACACAACACACGATCATCTCTCGAAGTGTGCGTTCTTGTGTGTGACGAACTGTGCGCGCCGCATGCCAATTCTCTCTACATTTCACTGTCACTACAAAACAAACAGAGCGATCGCTTTTAGAGGCTTACCAAGCAAACAACAGATGACAACTTATAACTGTAATTTCATTTGTCTTTCCGCACACTGATCAACATAGACAAATGTAATGGGCAATTTTAAAAAATTGATTTCTTGCAGAGTGTACAGAGCAGCACTAATGGCCCACTTGATCAAACAAAAAGAGGTATTTGTATGTTGATGATGTCTTGTGTCTCATCGGTCTATTATTACTTAACAGTGAGTCCAATTTGGAATTTTCCAATTATACAGGAAACATCAAATACATTTGCCGTTGAATTGCCCATTTGGCCATAGTGGCTAACTGCAATGTCATCTCCAAGAAAACCTATTTGCTATTTGTCATGGAGCAAAATCGAAATGCAGCACATATCACTGATTTGACTGACCCAACATTGAACAGTTCCAGTACCTGCCTTTGAAACACTTGGTCCTGTTAGGTGAAGTAGGTGTGGACAATAATCTGCAACACAAGTTTGGCTCAATTAGATCAATAAACAAGAAAAAGTCAATTTAGTTGGCCAGTGCGTTATCTCTACTACTACCACACTAGTGACCAATGGATGGTTCAGTGCCAAATAGAATGGCACAGGCACCGAGCAACACTGGTCACCTGATGTGCTTTTACCTGCATGTCCATGCCTCGATTGGAAGTGTGTCTGTGTGCGAGCCAGTTAGATCTCACTAGAAACACTGCCAAATAGCACACTTGAACACAAACATTGTCACACAATTTAACGCGTAGCCAGACTCGGCACAGCAGAGTGGTGGTGTGTTGTTTGTTGAGCCATGAGCGCCGTTGGCCGATTGAACACTGTGCCACTGGCACTGGCACGCAAACAGAGCGATCGCTTTTTAGAGACTTATCAAGCAGACCACATTTGACAACTTGTAATTGTTGTTTCATTTACCCTTGTGTACACTGATAAAGATAAACAAATGCAATTCCTAATTTGATGAATTGATTTTTCGAAGAGGGGACACAGTTGCAATAGTGGCACACTCTGCCATGACCAAAGAGGTTTGCGTTTGGTGCTGCTGACTATTGTCTCATCGGATTATATTAATTTACAATGTGTCTTTTTCAATGAATTGTCTTGTGCCTCCTCTCACTAACTCTCCTTCTCATATTAGATCATCGTTTGTCCTTACACTCGTGTCCATCTCACCGGCCTGTCGCCATAGTAGCCAATGACTATTGGTACAAGTGTGGATGCATTGCAAGCACAGACGCAATGTCTCGATTATGTTGTCATTTCGTGTTTTCATTTGATTCTGGTCAAATAGAAAGTGAGAGTAAAGTGAGAGCATGTTATATTGGACATGTCATCATCTCCAACACAGTGCACTCGGTCTAAATCGATTGATTTAGTCATTTGTGAACTGGTGGACTATTCGGCAAGCAAGCAATGCAGTGAAGTATGCAAACACATTACGGCCTATGGAGTTTCGCTGATTTTGAGGCAAAAGGAATTGTTCCGCTCTGTGTGAGCAATTGGACCAAACAAAGTGAGACGGTTAACTATTTAGGTAAAGTAGGTGTGGACAATACTCTGCAACACAAGTTTGGGTCAATTAGATCAACAAGAAAAAGCCACACTTACAGCAACACTAAGATGCGATATGCTTATTCGGACACTTTGACCTGCTTCCCCCGCTCCGACCGGCTTGAAGAACGGGCCTCACAATTGTACAAATCGTGTATAATTGGAACACTTGGTCTTGTTAGGTGAAGTAGGTGTGGACAATACTCTGCAACAAGAATGATCCTCCGATCATTTGCTCCAGTGCCACATCGAGTGACCCATCGTCAATGATAGTGAGGTAGTGCAGCATAGTTGGCAACCACCAAGTGATGATAACAGAACACACACACACACACACACACACACACACACACACACACACACACACACACACACACACACACACACACACACACACACACACACACACACACACACACACACACACACACACACACACACACACACACACACACACACACACACACACACACACACACACACACACACACACACACACACACACACACACACACACACACACACACACACACACACACACACACACACACACACACACACACACACACACACACACACACACACACACACACACACACACACACACACACACACACACACACACACACACACACACACACACACACACACACACACACACACACACACACACACACACACACACACACACACACACACCTAATATTCGTTGCAAAAATCTCACTGTATTTCTCCATAGACGCAGGCTCAACCTTGTGACACAGCATCAAACTAGACATATCAGAATTACTTAATTTGTCCGAATATAATGATAATTTACTGAATCTCTCTCTCTCACTCTCTCTCTCTCTCTCTCTCTCTCTCTCTCTCTCTCTCTCTCTCTCTCTCCCTCACTCTCACTCACGACCCATTGGTGGACTCCTGGACTTGCCAACAAGACATATCACTCCATAGTAGTTTGTTGTCACATTGTCCACCTTTGCAATGGTCAATAAACCTTTAACAATCAGGACAGTAGTCACCGGATTATATGAAATGGATATTTGACCAACATGGGACTTCTTCGATTCAGACGCAATGGGGATTTATTAAATGTACGAATGTGTTAAAAAGGATAAGCAGAGGATTTTGGCGATAGTGGCTCGGCACTGTCGAGTGTGTGCCAAGTTACGTACGGTCGTCTTGCAGTGTCTGTCCTAATTGAACTACCATTGGAACGATACTTTCAATTGGGCCAAACACGCAAGTTTAGTTTAGAACCAAACAGTAACCCGTCACGGTTGCACCGTGTACCACTGATTGCATCACTTGTGATCCAATTGAATTATCGCTTCAACTGCCTCGGTCGAGTGGACGAGTACACTGTCGCCAATCACAAATCGATAATCTGTGTTTTTATTGTTTATTGTATTTATTGTGTGCTGTCATATTGCACTTGACCTGGTCGTTGCTTGGTCTGCCAGCTCGTGCGACAACTGGCACGGCTTCGGGCTTAGCTATTGATTGGCAAGGTTGTGGGCTGTCACATCCACTGCACACTGCATCAGTGGCAACTGCAACTAAGTAACAATCCATCCACTCAATCCACTCAATCGACTACACCTGAGCAAATGTGACAGCTAATCCAACCCCAAGCAGGGCACAACCATTCCACCATGTCATATCCACTGCACTCAGTTTCCAAAATACTGTTTGAACATGTCCAAACTTATGTGTTCCTCGTTGGCCCTCGTACTCTCGTGTTCGGTCTGTTCGTGGCAAATGTGCAATCTCATCATTCCACCAGCGGCTTCTTGTCGTCGCAAACTGTCCAAGCTAGCTTAGCCAACTTTTTCAAACTTGGAATACGCATTCAGCAGTTGTAGACAAAGTTGGAGCGCTCTTTGGTGCGCAAGCAGAAGACACCACCAAACACGGACGGTTCGCCCTCCTAGGTTATGTTGGCAGAGTGGAAGTACAGTGCACGCGGAATTTGTGAAATGTTGTACTTTGTCCATAGCAGAGTGGGCAGGTGAAGACGCCACAGATCGTCGAATACGTTCTCTTCGTTGGTGCCACCAACCGTGTACACGTCCGGACAGTTCACTCCACAGCCATGGCTGAATCGTGATTCGTGGTAGACAGCTCTACTGTCTGGACAAACAGAAGGCTACGATGGTTCCAAACTCTATTTTCGAATGGCCAATTCAAACACACGAATTAAGTCGTTTGAGAAGGAGCGTTGACTAGTGCCACCACCGATCACATACAGCCAGCTCTGCCACAGGACCATCTCGTGTCGATATCGAGGTTCAATAAACTCCGGTGCCGAGCTCAAATGAGTCCACCGTTTGGTGTTCCAATCGAATTGATGCACATCCAAGTTGTACTCGAATCCATCAATACCGCCACAGATGTAGATGCACTCTTCTGACCGGTCAACAGCCTGACCATAGTTCGGCTGTGGCATGTCGATGCCATCTGAGTTGTCGTTTGAGTACACAATTCGACTCCAGTGCAGTTGTCTCAAGTCACAAGTGAACATTTTGTTGCTGCTTCGCTGAGCAAATGGAAATCCCGAACCACCATAGATCAGCAGTGTCCACTCGTCTAGAAGCATTGTACAGTGCGAAGCCAACTCCCTGGGTGCACTGCTATTGGTGCTCAGCAACTTGCACACTCGAGTGTCCTTCGAGAATCGCCACAACACCTGAAACAGTGATCTGCTGGACTGCCAGGTGGGATCTTTCTTCAGATCGTGATCATCATCAAGCACCTTGCCATTGTACCCACCAAATCTGTAAATGTACTGATCGGTGGCCACAATTCGGTGACCACTGCGATGATGATGCGGACGGTTGCCTGTTTGCACTTGACGTGGTCAATGCTTGGTCTGCCAGCTCTTTTCACAACTGGTTCTGATTCGGGCTTAGGTATTGATTGGCATTACATGCTCAAACTCGAATGGCTTGAAGTGGTAAGGCTCAAACACGGCACAGTGAACACATTGACTGGCGTTGCTCAGGTGGTGTTTGTGTCGGACGCATCGAAGCAGGCCACTTCGTGAAAGGTGTGCTCCAGTTGAAAAAAGAACGATTCATTGAGAATATATATTGGGGCGTTCGGTGCAGCAGCTCCACCACTTGCACCAGACAGTGACTGAACACCGCTGGATCGTACGGGAATTTGGTCTGTTCACAGCACGGGAAGCGATCCACTGTCTGGTTGTCAATTTGGTCAGTGCACCGACGGTCGTTCATCCAATCTCGGAATGTTTCCATGAAACAGTTGGTCAACTTTGGACCGAAACTTGGCCTATAGAATGGCTGTGTGCGCAAGTCTCGACAGAATCCCAACATCCAAATCTGTGACTCGGCACTAGAAATGTTTAAGGCAGGATCAAACTCGAGCGCGCCTGGGTTGAACGGATTGAGATAGTTGCTATTGTCCACGTGCAGAATGCTAAACACGACTCGAATCGGGAACACAACGCTCGACATTTGATTGGTGAAGGCAACTGCAGAGGGCGAGGAACTGGGGTCCACTGGCGGTGCCCGACCACCAAATCTCGAGTACCAAAACTCATTCTTATACTTGAGATCATATCGCTCAAACAGATGACGCGAACTGAACACTTGAAACTCCTGACTGGTGGGCAGTTGAAGGCCCGGCCGAAAGAAGACCAGGAAACCCGAACCAAGTGCCATGGCGGTGAAGCAGACCGAAATGGCGTGACGATAGTTGAACACCAACTGAGAGAGACCAGTGCTGAGGCACGATTCGATTCAATTGTACAGTTTGTTGTTGTTGTTCGAGTTCGAGTTCGAGTGACAAAATAGTGGCCACTAGGATGGCCAACATGCGCTCAACTGTTCGGACAGGAGAATTGCCTATGGGAAGGTGATGATGGTGATCACAAAGTTGGTGATGATCGAAGTGCCCGCAAAGATACTAAACAGGGAAAGAGTATGAGTGTAAGAGGAAAAAAGGGTGAGCGAGAGAAAGAGAGAGAGAGAGAGAGAGAGAGAGAGAGAGAGAGAGGGCGAGAGGGCGAAAGAGTGCCTACGATGCCCAAATTGAATGACTTGTAAGCGGCAATGTGCGATGTAGACGACAGGACACAGCACCATGCCTTACAGTAGATCAGTGCATTGTCTGAGCCAATTCCTATTTGTTTGTGAAATGATTAGTCCAACTCATTGTAACACAATCAACCAACCACTTACCTATAAGAATGATCACGAACAGCAAATTGAGAAACGGAAAGAACTTAATGTCCAACATTGTGGTGTAGATGAAGTAGGCACTGGCAAGTGAGGCCATGTTGGTCGCCATTGCAGTGGCGGTAAGTAGAATAGATCGAGTGTACAGAAGTAGAGAGCCAAAGATGATGAAGGATGCAATGATGATTAACTCCAGGTCGGAGATCAGTGACTCACTGAAAAGGGCGTGCTTTAGACCAAGATCTGCGGCCACCACTCGAACCGGGCCATAAAGGAGATCTGTTGTGGCGGTGGTGGATGAGAGGTTGAAGAAGAGGCGAGAGTGCCTCACAGTCCATTAGTTTGCTAATTTTTTGCCATTGGAAGGAAAATACTGCTTGAGGTGAAGAATGGCCGTGTTATCGGATTTGACTAATTGACCGGTCCGATCAGTACAATACTATCGTTACGGTTGATGATTTGATCGAGCATGCTAATGAATCGATTGTCCACCAGATAGTTGAACACATTGAAGACGAGATTGTTGTGCGAGTAACAGTGCTCGGGCACATTTGGACACTGGCCCCGCTCGGACGCACAGTCCTCGTTGAGATAGTTGCCGCGAAAAAGACCAAACACGATCGAAGTAGCTCCACAAATGTGTCAATGTCTGCCTCGTCCAGTGAGTCACAGTCGGTCGTGTTGGCGTGCACGAGCACAAAGTTGGGCAAACTCCAACTGGACAGCACTGATCGAGGTTCTTCACTTCACAAAAGTGTTTAAAGTTGGCGGTGGAAGTGGTGGCGTTGTTGTTGGTAGAAGTGTTCGTGTTCGTGTTAGAGACATTACCCGTCACTCGATTGTCGTACTCGGACACCTCATCCTCCATGCGTAGTACTATCTTGTCGAGTTGGCAGGTGGACTTAAGTGGCTCGAGCTGTAACAGATTGATGCCCTTCTCCTCGGGCTCCACCACAAAGTGAACATAGTCCTCGAGCAGTTAGCCACAGAAGAGCGAGCCGGAAGACTCTTTGTCCAACTGGTGACTTTTCGACTGGAATGGATCGTATTTCGCTTGTTGTTGTTAGTGATGGTCAACGGTCTCTGTCCGTGCACGGTTTCGAGTGCCATTTCGGTGCTTGCCACCGGACCGAACACGAGCTTTCTTCTCTTTTGGTGGTGGTAGTGATGATGGTGCAGCTGCAGCAGCGACTGTTGACGATGATAGCTCAGGAGTTTTCTCAGTAGTGGAAGACGAGTCCGTACTGTACGGCCTCGGATACAGACTGAGCAGTCCATTCCATGAAGTGCTCTCAATCAACAGTCGACAAGTGTTGAGCCGTGTGGACAGGTCCGAGTCGCGTACCTCGAAGCCCACCAGTGAAGGATCATCAAAGGAGGACAACTCGTGCTCGTACAGTGTATAGCCAAACAGGCCGAAACAGGCACCAAAGGTGAGCACAATAAACAACAGTGGACAGGCACGAATACATTGGTAATACCTGAGAGTGGTGGTGAGGGGGGAGAGAGAGGAAAGGTAGGACAAATAGAAGGTAAGATACGAGGTCGAGAGAAGGAATCTACAACAACAGAATGATGATGAACTTACATGATTAGTGGTGGTTGCTATGGCAAAGCCGGTGGCTGATGGGATGATGATGATGGTGATGATGGTGAGGTGATGAGAATGACAAAAGTGTGCTCGATGGTGGACTCATTGAGATCGGCTCGAGTGACACAGGACGACGACGGAGAGGACAGTTGGCATGGCCAGAGAAGGACAGAGGTAGACAGTGGACAGTGGACTCGACTGGCCGCAATCACACGCTGAGCCCAACAGGTACAGATCACCGCATACTTCGCTCACTCACTCTGTGTGTGACTGTGTGCGAACGATCGTGTGTGACTCACTGTGTGAGTGTGCTTTGTGTGTGCTTTGTGTGTTGAGGAATGTGGTGCTACCGTGCTGCCACCTCGTGTCAGCCATTCAAACTAATCACAGCTTCGATCGTCTAATGTGCCTTTCGGACGGTCTCTCGATATGTCCACACTCATTTACCTAAGCACACAAGCCATCAAGTACTAAATATGAAATAATAAATAAACAAAACACGTAATACAAATATATAATTACAATTTAATGAATATTTTTGTAATAAATTTGCTTGAGATTACACTCTTGAATTGAGGAAGGATCTAAGATCCCAACCTCGTGTAATAAATTTGTATCTTGCTAGGTCTTTTGACGAGGAAAAATCGCAATTCGGAATCATCAATAAATTAATCGCGCATTGTTTTGTACTTAGTCAATTAGAGAGACGAGGGAACTTTAGTCTACATTCAAACCTGACATAGACTAACAGGTGACGAGGTTGTTTGTGAAGCTAAGTCAGACTCGACTTAGTCTTATTCACCGACTGGGTTGGTGTGAAGCTATGTCAGACGCGACATAGTCTTATTCAGCGACTGGGTTGATGTGAAGCTATGTCAGACGCGACATAGTCTTATTCAGCGACGAGGTTGATGTGAAGCTATGTCAGACGCGACATAGTCTTATTCACCGACGAGGTTGTCTCGAGAGACTATCTTGAAGTTCACTTAGGAAAATTAGAAGAACGAATCGACGAATCGTCAAAGTCAGATCGGACTTAGAAAATAATTGGACACAAGTGAATTGGTTGCATAATAAAATTTTAATAGTTGAGACTTTACAAATACGTCCTGCGAGTGGACGGGAATTTCTATTTCTTCTTGGTATGTTCTCTGTTCAATATAAAATTGGACAGAGTCTCGTGGTAGAAAGACATTTTACATAGAGTTGGTTCGGGTTTTTATACCCTTTTGGTTCTTCACATTTGATGATGGTGTTGCTGTTGAAGATTTTGTCAGACGTTCAGTTGTCGTTCTGCCTTTGGTAGTGCTTCAAACAGGTTGTTGCTATTTTAAGATTTTATGATGCAATAGTGTTTTTGATTTCATAAGATGCAATCGAAATTCGTTGTGTGGTCGTTTGTGTCGTTGGTTGGTCGTCCTGCCTTTGTGTGTATTGTTTTGGGGAGCGGGGCGACTAATTAATAAATGATTTTGTATTTTAGTGTAATAAAATGAATATTTGAAAAATAGCCTAACTTTCCCTGTACTAACTAATTAATTAAATAAATTAAATAATTGACAGTTTTATTACTTTGTTACTAGCTAATTAGTGATTTATGGGTTTGTTTTTCTAGTGAATTTTAAGTAATTAAATAAATTAACAATTTTGATTTTAAATAAAATAATGTTGTATAGTGTGGTTTATAAATACAGGGTGACAAAAAAAATAGTGTAATTTTAGGGGAATGAAATGGAAAAATTTAGGAAAAAGATAGGAAAGTGTTTTCGCTATCACATTTTTACACAAAATTTGATATAATATGAATGTAAATACAATTTCCCTTTTGGGACAAGAACAAAGGTATCTTGTCTTGAGCTGGGCGGCTTTGCATGTAAGCCCTTGGTACATGGGAGTTTGACTAATAGTATTTCTACTAGATTTATGCACGCTTGGTGCTGCTTTCGAATGTTCCTCTGCATTGTAGGCTGAGAGGTTCCATCATTTCATCACTTGGCTCTGGTTTCCTCTTGAGAGAAGGCGGAGGAGCCCGGACGACTTGCTAGTAGCTTGAACCGGTTGACGAATTGGCTCAGGTTTGGGCTCGGGTTTGCATCAGGTCGGTGGTGATATACAGCGTACAGGCGGCTGCAAGTCTCTGTTTGTAGTGCTACCAAGATTTGGTTGGCAGTGAGCTGCTACCGGTGGATGGCGGCTCGACTTGAGAGGTGGCGACGGACTCAAGTCGAGCTGCTGCTCATCGATGGGCACAGTACCATAGGTGAAGAATCGTCTCCACAACTCCTTCGGCACAGTGGTCAAATTGAACGGCAAACGGCGGTAGTAGGGCTAATAGGCACACTCCATCCGGAGTCTATCTTGCCAAGAATGGCATCGAGTTGGGCTGGTTCGAAGGGATTCAGAGTAGTAGGGCTAATAGGCACACTCCATCCGGAGTCTATCTTGCCAAGAATGGCATCGAGTTGGGCTGGTTCGAGGGGATTCAGAGTAGTAGGGCTAATAGGCACACTCCATCCGGAGTCTATCTTGCCAAGAATGGCATCGAGTTGGGCTGGTTCGAGGGGATTCAGAGTAGTAGGGCTAATAGGCACACTCCATCCGGCGTCAATCTTGCCAAGAATGGCATCGAGTTGGGCTGGTTCGAGGGGATTCAGAGCAGGCAGGCTTATAAGAAGTGACTTACTAAGTGCCAAGCGCTTTTGTTGTCAACGATGGTTCGGCGAATTGGAGGTCAAGATAGTGGCCACATTCCTAAACCGAGATTCGAAGTGAAGAAATCCGTGAAAGGCCTTGACATGATGCCGCTTACACCACCACTCACCACTTTAGTTATTTCTGTTGTTCCTCTGGCATAGACGGGAACTGCTCTTCTGGATGAGTGGTGGAAGCAAGTAGAGCAAGGCCTTCTTGCTCAGAGTGAGCTGAAACGAAAACAAAAACAAAAACAATTAGGAAAAGCATAAGAACTTGTGAATAATAAACAAAACTAGAAATGATATAAAAGACAATTGGAAAATGGTACGAACTTACGATCGGAGAGGTCGTCTGCTCAATGCAAGGAGATTCACTCTCGGGCGTCTTAGAATAGAACACTTGATAAGACTAGAAGAGACTGGACTTGAGTCAAGCGAGCTTGGGGGAATAACAGACTAAACCGTGAAGAGGGGTTGTGGTAGACTGGTGAAAGCATGTCACCGAAGTTAACAAGTACAATTGGAGATGGTGGTGAGTGAGAGGTAGAGAGAGAGAGAGAGAGAGAGAGAGAGAGAGAGAGAGAGAGAGAGAGAGGACAGACAACAATAATAAGAACAAATACAAGTACTTACCGACATGCATGCTGAGACGATGATGTTCACGATGGCAGATGATGATGGTGGCAGTGTCTTGCTGCCCGTAGATGACCGCTTAGGAGTGGACTTGCGAGCAGTTCGGGCCATTGTGATTCGGCTTATGTCGATTCGGAGCTGGCCCATTAGGGGATGTCGCGGAGATTGGGTTGGCAGTGTCTTGCTGCCCGTAGATGACCGCTTAGGAGTGGACTTGTGAGCAGTTCGGGCCATTGTGATTCGGCTTATGTCGATTCGGAGCTGGCTCATTAGGGGATGTCGCGGAGATTGGGTTGGCAGTGTCTTGCTGCCCGTAGATGACCGCTTAGGAGTGGACTTGTGAGCAGTTCGGGCCATTGTGATTCGGCTTATGTCGATTCGGAGCTGGCTCATTAGGGGATGTCGCGGAGATTGGGTTGGCAGTGTCTTGCTGCCCGTAGATGACCGCTTAGGAGTGGACTTGCGAGCAGTTCGGGCCATTGTGATTCGGCTTATGTCGATTCGGAGCTGGCCCATTAGGGGATGTCGCGGAGATTGGGTTGGCAGTGTCTTGCTGCCCGTAGATGACCGCTTAGGAGTGGACTTGCGAGCAGTTCGGGCCATTGTGATTCGGCTTATGTCGATTCGGAGCTAGCTCATTAGGGGATGTCGCGGAGATTGGGTTGGCAGTGTCTTGCTGCCCGTAGATGACCGCTTAGGAGTGGACTTGCGAGCAGTTCGGGCCATTGTGATTCGGCTTATGTCGATTCGGAGCTAGCTCATTAGGGGATGTCGCGGAGATTGGGTTGGCAGTTTCTTGCTGTAAGTAGATGACCGCTTAGGAGTGGACTTTCGAGCAGTTCGGACCATTGTGATTCGGCTTATGTCCATTTGGAGTTGGCTGAATAAATAATAGAACTAGAAATGACATAAAAGACACATTGATCGAGACATGGTAGTCTTACGAACGGAGGCGTCGTTTTCTCAACACAGTTGGGTGAGTGTGCGTGAGTAAAAATCCTGTCAAGCCGTATGTTGAGTTTCGTGCACAAGTGTTCATACATTCGAGTGACCACCGTGGCAACGCTGGCCCGTCGGCCCATCACCAGGAATGGTTCGTTGTGTTTGTTCTTGTTCGGCTTTGGTGTTTTGATGTACACATGATGTGTATTCTGTAGTTCCCTCGCCCAAACACCGTTACGGCCAATCATGTTGCCCACCAGTGCAAAGGGAACATACACCTTAAATGTGACCGAATCTATACAAGTGGACAAAGAGCAAGTGTCAATACTCGTACTACTACTGACCAGTGACCACCACCACCACTCACCTAGACCACCCATGATCGAGTGCATATGGTTCTGTCTGTCCATTTCGAGTTTGGAGAAGTGTGCGGCCGCATTTGTGATCTCTGCTTTGACTTTGAGCACCTTTTTCGGCACACTTTCCTCGTATCACAAACTCTTTTTGTCTCTGATTGAGCCGGGGCATTTTGATTTGTGTGTCGAACTTGGTGGAGAAGGCCTTGATTCGGGCGCCACGTTTGCCGTTGATCTGTGACACGATTGAGACAGTGCTCACCAGAACTCGATCTTCATAGATTGCATCATCTTCATTTGGATCGAGTGGCGGAGTATTAACGCAAAGTGATTGTGTATGCTGGATAGGGTACAGTGGTGGCTGTCGATCGTTGTAAGTCTGGAAGTGGGCTTGGACTTGTAATACATCGAGTAGAGGGTAGGTTGCTGTCGATTGTGGAAGAAATGAAGAAGACGTTCCACTCGTTAGACTGACTGATGGCTGAGTGGAGTTACAGTGAAAAATGTCTGACATGAAAGAAGAATGCGACAGGATGCCATCCGATAAGGCACCACCAATGTTGTCCTCCTGGAGTATTTCTCCACGCCACAGCACAGTAGAGGTGGGCCAGCCAAGGTAACCATCAGTCTATCCAGAGGCGAAGTAATCGTCTGCCTGAAAGTGTGACCACATGTTCGGAGTTGTGGTGATGTATTGGCGTTGAGTGTTGTTGAGTAAATGTAACTCGAAAGGGCTGATGGGAAATGATGGAATTGAGTTCATGGTGGTTGAGGTTGATGGTTGGTTCATGCATCGAACTGAGGAACCGCCGTGGTCAAGAGAGAGAGAGAGAGAGAGAGAGAGAGAGAGAGAGAGGAGAGAGAGAGAGAGAGAGAGAGTATAGGTTGAGTGTGGTCTGTGCTCGCCCAATAAAGATTGTCCACGACAATCTTCGGTGATGGATTAGTGATACTCGCTCAATATGATACTTGGAGACTGTCACGCATGATCTTTGGTGAGGGGTGAGATTCTCAAACTACGCAGTTGACACAAAACTATCTGGAACTGGTGTTCTGAGAAAAGCTACCCAAGCAATGATAAAGGCGATACGGTAATCAACGCAGTTAGGTTGTACAAATTAGATCGCTTGAAAAACTAAAAGCGAAGATCAGTGCAATCGGCTCACATGAGCTGCTTTGTTTAGTAGAACACACAGACACAGAGACCACAACATAAAGGATCTATTTTTAGATTCGCCTTGCACGCTCAACTATTTCTCATTATGTCACATCTACAGGGAACCAAATGGCCCCAAAGATTTGAATCGTACAATAGACTCAACATCAACTATACTAAAACGGCATAAGCTTCTAACTGCATCTCTACTCACGCACAGACGAACAAAAGTCACACAAAAGGAGACTCCTGCGGAGTGAGGTTAAACTAATAAATGGACTTTCGAACGTAATGGAGAATAGTCAATTTTGATTATACGTTTATGGAGTAATTGGCATTTTATTGAACAAATCGTTCACGTTCTCTTTGAAAGAAGGACCAACTTTTGATCGGCTCCCATGAAGTCAATCAGTGCAAAGTTAGAAGGCAGAATGAATTGAATTGTGGTGCGGCACTCAACAAAGGCATTAGCAACTACACTCTCAATGCAGAGGTATCATGCGTAATGACGTAATTGGTGCTGAATGGGCCACCGTTGCAACCACAAATTGGCAGTGGCACAATATAAAGCACTAAAAGTTGGTCGCCCTCCGCTGGCAGACTAATTTGCATTGATTGCTTCTCTCTTTTGGTGACGACCGCGAGTGATGAGTCAGGCGTCTTTATGGCTGCGCTAATGCAGTCCTAATGCTCTCTCTAATTGGCTCTCTCTCTCATTCTCATCGTACCGCATCAATTGCATTCGATTGCTAACTGCGTAGATTGAGGATCAAACCAAAGATCATGCGTTAGGCGATCACGCGGTTTTCTGGAACAGTGGAGAGTAGACTAATTATAGATCACAAGATGCTCTTGTGGTATAGGCACAGTTTCGGTTTTATTGTAAACGGATTCTGTGACGTCAGTTGGGCTGGAAGGTTCGAACGCAGTATCGTCTCTTTCGCGTATCTCTCTCTCTCTCTCTCTCTCTCTCTCTCTAACTCGTTTGGACCTATTTGGTTGTTTGGTTTGTTGTTTGTTGGTCTGTCATTCATAGTCAAACTTCTGTCTGGACTGGTCTGTATTTGTGTATCCGCTCGTAGCTGTTGGTGTCGACTCGACTTTGCTCGCAAGCTTTAACAAACTCCCTGTCACTGACTATCGTCAGCTCTTCTCTCACTAACTCGCAATATCAATTCAACGAGTCATGCCTTGTATTGTCCCATCGTTTGGCACGATTCGTAGACGTATGGCTAATATGTGTAGAAGTATTCGAAAAAGCTTTGCAGCTCCCTTCGCCCGTTGTGCTGGCTGCAACAACAACGATAACAGCAGCAATAACTACGAGCCTGAAATTCAGGCAGAGCAGCATGATTCTCAGCATGAAGCAGAACCTGAGTTTCGAGTTGAGTTTCACTTTGAACACGGCTTTATACCTGAGCCACCATCTGAACGCGAACCCGAACCTGAGCACCCTCGCATTCCAGAGCCGACTCATGGCTATCGTTTCGTGTTGGACAAGTATGAAACCGAAATTCGAGCCAAATTCGACATTGACTACTTTGGACCAGAAACCGATGGTTGTGGCAGTAGCGGTGAGGTGTTCACTGGTGTAAAAGTGCTTGACGGTCGCACTTACCAGTTCTGTGCCCTCAAGGTGCAGTCGTCTCACTATCTCAAGAAGGCACGCCGTCCACAGTGGTTCTTGCGTGCACTGACTGAGGTGTCCACACTCAACTATCTGCGTCATCCGAACGTGGTCGAGATGCTCGACTATGTTTTCTTCGACAAGCCCACCAGAGATAAACTCACAATTGCCACTCATTTGGTCATCAAGACTGAGTACCTTGACATGACACTCACTGATCTGCTGCAGCATGAAGAGTTGGAAAAGCAGCTGTCCTTTGGTGCCTCTGTTCGTTTGGCGAAACAGTTGTGCACCGGGCTGTCGTTCATGCACTCCAAATTTGTGGCCCATCAAGATTATAAGTGTGCCAATTTAATGCTCAAATGGAACGACAATCATCCGGACAATGAGGCCCAGCTGCGGTATGCAATCTACAAGATCATCGATCTGGGCTATGCTCGACGCTACACTTCGGCCAACTCTAAGGAATCTCAATTCTACAGTGGAACCGCCTTTTACAAGGCGCCAGAAAAGAACGGTCTTGGAGCGTACGATCCGTACCAGTCGGATGTCTTCTCACTGGGGGTCACCATGTTGACAGCGACAATGGGCATCGAGCAGCTGTACTTCTACAAGCTACAGTACACTACCTTCTGGGGTGCTTGTGCTCACTACATTGCTCGGCTTAAATGGGAGCGTGCTGAGCAGGCACAGATCGACTTCATGGGAGCAGTTCAAAAGTTGGTCCATCCCTCGCCTGATCAACGATCATCGCTGGATAAGTTCGCCAACGAGATTAGTCGTTTGTTAAGTGCATTAGAACATGAGTATACATTACATATCTTAGACATAACATATCTTCCACCAAAGCTATTTAAACCTTATTATTCATTTGTGAACCACTAATCATGTAATCCAAACACATTCACCCGAAAAGTTAGATCAAATAGCAAAAACTTTCTGTAATTTGTTCAATAAAAGCCAATTACTCCATAAGCGTATAATCAAAATCGTCTATCATGTTGTGAACTCTATTACGTTCGAAAGCTCATTATTTTGTAGTTTAAACTCACTCCGCAGGAGTCTCCTTTTGAGTGACTTTTGTTCTGTTTTGCTCGTGAGTTGAAATGAAGTGAGAAGGCATATGATGTTTTAGTAAAGTAAATGTAGAGTCTATTGTGTGCTCTAAATGGTAGTGTGGCATTTCACTCCCTGTGGATGCGACATAATGGAGAAAAGTTGAGCTTGGTGAATCTAAAAATAGTTCCTTTGTGTGGTGTCTTTGTGCGTGTGCGTTCTATTGAATAGAGCCGCTCATGTTTGTGAGCCGCTTGCACCGATTCTCCCTTTTGTTCTTTTAAACGAACTAATTTGCACAACCTAAATGCGTAGATTACCGTTTCGCACATATCAGGACTTGCGTCACTTTTCTCAGAACAAGATCAGATCGTTTCGTGACAACTGCGTAGTTTGAGAATCTCATCCGTCACCAATGATCATTCGTGACAGTATCCAGAACAGTACCTCATTCTCTCTCTCTCTCTCTCTCTCTTCCTCTCTCTCTCTTCCTCTCTCTCTCTTCCTCTCTCTCTCTCTCTCTCTCTCTCTCTCTCTCCCCTCCCTCTCTCTCCCTCTCTCTCTCAAGAGTAGCACAAAAGAGCCTTTTTGTGTACAGCAAAGTATCGATGTAGATGTAATGCAGAAAGTATGGCGCGTTCCGTGGGTGTCAGATTTTCGTGTACGCTTACTATTGTGAACTTTTCCATTAGCTAGCACTGTAAAATGAAAAGGCATGCACCAAATAATTATTTTACTCCAATTACCTTTTGACTTGAATTTTGAGTGCGCGTTATAATTGGAATAAAATTTAAGTTGGCATTTTCAAAAATCACTCAAAATGAACTCAAAATAAGCGTTTCAAATATGTTTTTATTACGATTATGCATAAATGAGCAGAAATGACAAACATACGACAGTATTAAATTGACAATTATATGTAATCTAATGATTAAAATTAAACATTTTATTTGCGTATAGATGTATTGGTCCTTTTCAAAAATAAAAGTATGCACAGCATTTTATCAGTAAAAGATGTTTTCGTTCAGCATCGGAAGATTCACATGCCATTTTTGGACCTTCATAAGTGTTAGTTTAATAGGGATTTAAGTGTAATATGCAAAATAGTTAAAAATATAATAGGGATACATCGAGTAAGAGTAGATAAAGATATAATTGAATGAAATATGATGAATTGATTGATTTCGAGAGAACCGATCCAGATCGGCATTGGCATCGGCATATTTGGTTGATAGCCTCTGAGAACTATCTCGTGAAGATCGTGTGATGTATGAACTGAAATAAAAATTTAGCATCGAATCATGGATCATTAGTCAAAATGAACAACAGCACAGCACACAACTCAAAAACATACTTCACTTAGCGTCCGCATTCCTGTCAGGGGTGTAGTTATGGACGTATTCATATGTAAACTTTCTAATTCTTTCAGCATTTGACTTATCAAGAGCCCACTCTGCTTCTTGCATTGAGATTTGCCAGGCCTCATTCACAGTCAAGCCAGGAATGATGCTACACTTGTCCTTCTCTTGATCCGGCACACATTCAGATGTCACAAACCTGTTGAGTCTGAACGCCTTCTCGCCATGGCTTTCTTCTTTGGAAAGCAGACTCATAAACATTGGCAATAGGCAATCTCGTTTGTAGTTTTCCCAACCTTCATACTTTCCAACAATGTCATCAGATGAAGTCCAACCTTGGCATAACAGAGGTCCAAGATAGTGAAGATTGTATTGGCGTGTTCCGTCTGAAAACAATCAACAGTTATATGGCACCCATTTAGCATTCTGGCATTTTGCATTTAGCACTTAAACTTACCTTTCATGTCGGTGAACTTGCCTAGTAATGGGTTTTCCTCTTTTTCTCTTTTTACTGGTTTGTTTTTCTGTTTTTTCGGTATATCTCTCCCCTCAGATCGGTCCATTTGAATCATTGCTGGCCAAAATGGATACAATCCATACTTTACCATAACTATATCCCCAACATTGTATGGGATCTTCTCGCCTTCTTTTCGATCATTATACATGTCAATAGCAACGTCATTTGCATCATCTCGGTCCACATATATGTATGCGTTTTTGAATTTTTCACGAGTTTTTGGCTCAGGAGGCGTAAAATTGAAGTTAGGAATAGCCAAGAAGTATAGCTCGAAGTTCCTTATGTTGTAACCTGGATCTTTTGCATTGGCTTTGGTGCATTTGATGTTTGCATTGAATTCGTCAAATTTGGCCAGGTAATCGTAGATACTTGGCTTAATAGTGAGATTCTCTCTGTCAACATCACCAAAGAATGGATCAGCCAGTGCCTTCTCCACCGTCATCCTCAACTTGACATCAATAATCAAACACTCTTTGAGCAAGTCAAACAACTGGCCAACTTGTTCACTTCCGCCATCATAGAAAACTGACTCGGGATTATAGACCTTTTGCAAAAATGCCTGAAAACCCTTGATAGAACTCATTTTGTTTAGCTTTTTTCTGCACCAATCATAATCCCTGAAGATAATTATCATAAAATATATAATTAATATATATTTGTCAAATAAAATAATGAAACAAACTTACTTTTCAAGAAATAACTTCTTCTCTAGCGGACCAATTAGTCGCTCGATAATAGCCAGATGTTTGCAATTATCCAATTCTGTCCAATGAATTGAACCAAGATCGAATATTGTCAAATCAGCTTTCATTTCAACAGCTTCCTCGCCATTATCAGCATCTTCATCATTACCCCAAACGTTCTCAACTTTAAGATCAAACAGAGGAACGCCCCTAAAGAGTTCATAGCATACGGCAGCCAGGCCCCACACATCACATTCCTTATGCCAACTACCGATGATGGCTTCTGGCGATCGATAATCTTTTGGTTGTGCGTCCTGACTTTGCGGCTTGGTTCCAATGTACGCACTACCGAAGTCTATCAACTTGATTCGCATATCAGTTCGACTACGTATGGCATTAGCAAAAACAAGATTTTGAGGTTTGATGTCTGTGTGCACAATATTGTGGCGATGCAGGACTGTTTGTGTAAATGAGTGCATATAAGTCAAATATGATGGGTAATATTTAGAAAATGATAAACTTACATTTCAAAGCCATTAATGCCTGATAAGCGATTAGCTTTATGTCGTTCACTGAGAATGTACGCGCTGAGGTCCTCTTGCCTTGTTCTTTCTCTTTTGTACTGTGCGCAAATTATAAAATAGAAAATGTACATTCGAAAATCACTAATCCGCTAATTCAATTCAAAAAGTCTTACCATATAGTCGTGCAAAGATTGTCCTAACAAGTCGAACGTCAGACAGTGATGTCCTTTGTAAATATAATTGCCGATCATTTTACTTAGAAAACTAAACAAGATCAAAAATTGAAAACATTTAAATACAAAAAGCAAAAAACTCACCGACAGCCCGAATGGTCTTTTGCCATGCATTTTGAAAGTTCATTCTGGTTTTCGATTTCATTTTGCGCTTCGGTCACATTCTTAATGAACTTGAGAGCCATCTTACGCAATCTAATACATTTGAGAAAATAGAACGCAAAATATGTAAATATTCTATATCTAATCATTGAATAAGTAGTTGGGTTATGTTATTTTACTGTGGTCAAAAGTTGGGTTAGGTTAGGTTACTGTGGTTTAAAGTTGGGTTAGGTTAGGTTACTGTTGTCAGAAGTTGGGTTAGGTTAGGTTACTGTTGTCAGAAGTTGGGTTAGGTTAGGTTACTGTTGTCAGAAGTTGAGTTAGGTTAGGTTACTGTTGCTCGATTTCGAGTGAGGTTCCACCGGGATACCAGAGGCCTGCGTGTCATGGATCCGGTTCTCACCCGTGTCAAGATCACCGCACTGCCCGACGGCAGCCTGTCCGACGACAGCAAGAACAAGCTCCGCGACCGACGTCGTGGACTACTTCACACGGTCGACTCTTGGGTCCGCGTACTCAAGTTTGGACGTACTCCAAGCCAGGTGGAATTCTGTGCGACCACAGACAAACTGGTGGAGATCGAACGACTGTTGGGCATCGATTGTGACCCAGGGATGGCACTCGAATGTGACTCCACTGTCGACAAACTGGCGCAAGTGTTTGCTAAGTTCAAATTTGAACAATACATACCAATTGGAGCTGCGAACGCTCCAGGGCAGAACCCCATCCAGGAAAGAGTGGAAACGGTCGTGGTGGAACCGACCCCGGTTACAGGAGCCCAGTTCACTAGTCCCGAGTTCCAAGAACAGCCAAGACGACTACTAGTGCGAAGATCGAACTTTACGTCATCACGTCAACGACCATTCTAAAACCGACTCCGATGAGTCTGATGACGAGTGTGACTATGCACTCTTGTCACTACGAGACATCCCGATGCCCAAGTTCGATGACTGTGTTAACAAGTGGCTGACCTTTTGGCCCAAGTACAATGCACTGGTGCACTCGAACAAGAAGGTGTCGTACATCGAGAAATGTGTACGACTGGAACAATGTCTGGTGGGCAACGCCACTCGTTGGATCGCCGAACTCAAGGCGAACAAGGAGAGTTACCGACAAGCCATCAACATGATGCGCCGATACTTCCAAGATCTTGACGTGCAACAAGCGGCGTTCAACTCCGAGTTGGCAGCTCTACACCCGATCGAAGATCGATACAACGTTACCGCGTTACGAAAGCTCCACTCGTCTGCGAACCAGATCTTTACGAACGCCAAACTGCTGAAGCTGAACGAGAGCTACAAGGACGGACATGTCCTGCGAACTATCAAGAAGCTACTCCCGGAACCGTTACAACACGTCATCAACGAAAAGAGACCTCGCATCACAACGTTGAGGGACATGTTGGACGAACTGCTGGTTAAGATTGAAAGGAGTGAGCAGTACATCGCCGAGAACGAAGGCAAACCAGCAAGACGTCAACCTGTTCGAATCGGACAACCCGACCCGTTGTACTACCCGAAGAAGTTCCACCAACCCGACCCACCGTACCAGTCCAACCGGTATCAAGGTCCTAGTGCGAATGTCTCCCATGCGAGAAGTAAAGTGTCGGCACAGGTCCCATGGAACGATACACCACAAGTAATCCCACCAACGTGGAGCCAACCGCCAAAAATTTTTTTCATTGACCGAGAAGCCAGTAACGAACACCCGAACGTACCACACCAGTGGAGAACCACCGTATCGTGCCGAGGCACAAGCGACTGCAAACGAACATCAACAACGACGAACTCTACCACGAGACGAGGCCTATCAACCCAACTGGCGCGATACCCCCAAGCGAATCCCGTTCCAAGCAAGAATCAACAGCAACCGGCGTGAAACGACAACAGGCCAACAACCAATGTTCGACATTGCGAGACCAACTACACGACCGAGAACCCAAACTCGAAAACACGACACGATCAACTCCGCTCTGGACAAGCACCGACGACGAACAAGGTCGAGTTGAAGACGTTCCCAGTCCTGCTCGATCTAGACCCAGTAGATCTCAACTGATACCTCCGAATTCCCGAACTGAAACTCACCAGCACCGATGTTGCGTGGTTGGGGGGGGAATGGCCGTGAGCAAGCTCACTGGGAGACAACAAAACCGGCAACAGTCCGCCACAGACTTCGAAGCCAGACGTGAAAGTCCTGGAAGATGCGAGAGTACCAAGAAGGCGGACGTGATCATCGACAAGGACGAACTACGTAAACCAACAAGTCATCTGGACCACTCGGAAGCAAACGAATGCAAAGATCACTTGACGAGTGACACCTGCCACGAACTCGAGAACAACCGACTGTTGGAGCCGACCGAACACCAAGTTGCAACGATGACGCCATTCGTCAATACTAGTCAAACGTATTGCGAAACGGAACATCGACCAGTCAAAGTGAATAGATCCACCGACTCTAGTGGAAAGGACCAACTAAAGGAACTATGGCGGATAAGTCCACTCGAGTTGTACGACAGCGACAAGAATACCCAAGGCAAGATCTATCCACCGAAGGAAGCCCCAAGTGAGACAAGTGCAATAGCTACGACAGTACCAAAGGTCCAAACATCTACATTGGATCAGTCACAACCAGTGTGGGATATCTACAACCGATTATCTGGAGCTATCATCGACATAAAGACCAGCCGGCGTATACCCTGGAGTACTAGCAACCGCAAATCGCCTCAACGAATCTATCAACCACCCCAGACTGGAACCAGCCCCACAGATGGTCACTACTCGGCCAACTGGCGAATCGATCCCGAACGCTTGGAGACTGCCATAAAGGTCATCGTCGATCTATCGCGACTCCTGTCCTTCTATCTGCACATTCGCTTCAAGTGGAAGTTTTGGTGCCTGGTCCTACTCAATGCAAGCGTCATCGGTGGCCGATTAGGAACTACCATCCGCCTGGACACGCTTCGAGATGGACCCAAGCGCTCGTTGGAACCCTGGCACCACGAAGGATGGGCGTTCCCCCGACTGTTGGCTCACCTTGCCGATCCGAGACGTGACGCCCATGCTGCCGCCCTGGCCTCCGGGGAATGTCGCAAGTCGAATTGCGACAGGCGAGTTCTATTCGAGAAGCCAATTCGAACCTTCGGTCTAGGCACTATTTAAGCCTCTGTTGGACTGGTCCAGAGCTGCTTGACGCTTCAGCCTTGAGCCTGCAGTCTTCAGTCCTATCATTAACCTTTAACCTCGTGTTCAATAAACGCCTGTGAGCTCACGCCGTTCGAGTTCACTTCATTTCCCTAGTGTCAGCGCCGAGTCGTGAAAGTGAGGTTAGATTACTGTGGTCAAATGTTGGGTTAGGTACTGTAGTAATATCAAACTTACGTTGAACTGTCGCTTGCGTGGTAGACCACACCAAATGTTCCATAGGCCAGTTTTTCAATAATCTCATCTAAAGGAGAAAGTTTGTTTTAGTAAAACATGAATATGACTGTTCCATTAGTAGAACACATTGTAGAACGTGCGCTTACATTCTATACTTGGTGTAATTTCAACAAGATCACTTTCTTGTAATTCAAGAAAAGGCTTTTCGGCTGGTTGGGACAATTTACATTGTTGAATCAATTCTGGGGCCTTTTCTGCTTCCTTTTCTGTGGCAATACTTCGAGTAAGGATTTCTTTTGGGATGTGAGCTTCACTGAGTTGTTCCGTTGATTCTTTATACCATCCCTCCTGACTCTCAAGCAACAATGCGAGTTCATTTTTTCGCCTTGCCATTGTGTTCTATCTATAATTAGTGGAATAACATGATTAAATAAGATTACTGTGAATCAATTGAGTTTGACTTTGTATTCAGAAACTCAACTCTAATATACTGTACTATATATTGTACTTAACATAAGAATATGCAATCATTTAATCAGACATAATCTCATTACTTCACAAATACAATTTCACGTCCTTAGTTTGAACGGTCTTTCATACAATGACACGTTTGCATGTTAAATGTTTGACACCGGAATTAAGCGTCATGACAACTTTGTACAACAATTTGGTGAGCACCAATCGAAAGATCATACATTTTCTAATGCTCAAGTAAATTTGCGCACTTGTGCCATTTGTCGTTACGGGACAGCAGTGATAAAACTGTTGTTATAATTCGCCATTGCGCATAAATCAAAAAAATGCTTTTAAAATAAAAACTAAAGCGAGATTCGTACATTTGAAATATTTACAAGGTTCCCCTGTGGTTATACTATTTAATTGGTTACAAACAATATGTTACCTATTGTAGTAGCAACCATTTCTGCCATTTAGTGGTTTTGGTTTGTAATTCAAAAACGACCCTTTTGATTGCACGGCTGCGCCATCTATTTAAGAAAATTTTAATTGCGCAATTTTTGATGTGCGCAAACTCAATCAGGTGGTTCTGTCCTTCCAGTCGAGTGTAAACAACAAACAAATGCGCAACTTGCTAACCGTATGATAGCACTTGCACTGAACAAGTCTCCAATCACCAACTCTACAGCCAAATATCGAAGCCCGACCGAATGGTGTCAGTGCATTTCATCATGTATTTTTTTTTTGACTCAGCTCATTTAGGATTCTCTACCATTTTTGTGGTAAGATTCAAATATAATTTGAGATTCTAGCCGGGCAACCTTTTGTGTGGTAGGATTCAAATATGCGCTTTTAAACTTGCGCACTCAATCTCTAAGGTCTTTGCCCTCTGTAAAGTGCAGATTCAAACACATGTGTGCGATAGCATTCACATTTGGTCACTTAGCCACCACGAGTCAACAGCAAGTCTAATTCTATGAATAGAACACACAGTACCAAGTGCGCGTTAGTTGTCGATCACAGGACACGAGTTGTCCCAAAACAACAGGAAAGACCAAGACAAAACAATAATAAACAAATTTCCATGAATATTTATTGGGCATCGAGAAGTGTACATCCGAAGCAACCAAATGTCATGAGTTATTAATCATTTCGTGTCTCTCTTTCTGCCTAGCTTAGCTCTTGCTTTGCTTAATTTGTCGATTTTTTCGAATTTGTTTTCTACTGCTTACTAGACAGCCTAAAATTGACCAATACAATGACATCCTTCAATGGTGTTTATTTCTAATTTCATCTAATTGCTGTTTCACTAGAAGTGCTCTGAGTCGGTTGCAGTCAAAGTGATCTATTGGGGGCATTAATGTACAATACATGTAGCACACAACCATGAGAAATTGCAATCGCCGGAGGGTTTGCCTTCCCGGTTGAACATATTAATAACATTAATCGCTTGTTGTCGCTAGTTCGAGTTTTGTCTTCGAGTACCATGGCACAGAGAACACTATGGCAAATATTGTGTAAAGATAAAGTCTGGATCATATGTCTGCTCAAATGTGATCTACTTTTCTACTAATACAACTACTAAACAGAGATATGTTAGAAATAGAGAATAAAGCACTCGATTGGGGTTTGCACTTTTGTGTGTGTGTGCACGTGAAATATAATAGATTATCACTATCTTATTGATAGTACCGTTCATATTTATTATTAAACAGTTATATACTCTCCAATTGAGAGCTTAAGTTGTACGTTTCACAATTTAAACGTGAACACACGAAAATTAAATAAAGATAAACGAACACATATAACCAGTGCTCAGTGGTCACAGAGCGGAAAGTGATTGGAGAGTGAGAATGTGGCAACAAATGAAGCCGTACCATAGAGATGATGTTTTTTGATCGAGCTGGTCGAGACAATGCTGTGTAGAGAGTAGATCGATGACGACCGTATGGGAAGACGATTGCAATGTATGCGACAAGAGACAATGGAACAAGTCAAACTAATTTGGTGGTACACGAGTAGAATGATTCAACTGAGACAAGCTTGGTGAGTCGAAGTAGCGACCCAACAGTGTGAGTCTCAAATACAGACTGAACTCCAGCTCAACTCAACTCTCAACACACACACAGAGCAAGAGGTTAGCCCACTAGAGGTCGACACAGTATCAGTTAAATACTATTTAAAATCTCTTAAACTAATAGGGAGAAGGATTTATTATTTATTTGTTATGTTATCGGATAATATGCAATTTAATTTTATACTGCGATTTAATAAATTCAAATTTCACACTCTTATAGAAATATGATCATTTATTGAATAAAAAATCACAGATTTTGTGCTCAAACAAACGCTTGTACATATTTTTTTGACCACAGTAACTTAACCTAACCCAACTTTTGACTACAGTAACCCTAACCTCACTCGACTTCGAGCAACAGTAACCTAACCTAACCCAACTTCTGACTACATTAACCTAACCTAACCCAACTTCTGACAACAGTTACCTAACCTAACCCAACATCTGACAACTGCAACTTATCACAACCTAACTTTTAACAACAGTAACCTAACCTCACTCGACTGCGAGCAACAGTTACTCAAACTAACCAAACTAAGGTGTGTATATTCAAATTTTACCTAATCTGGTATCTGGTTAGCTCGCTAATTGTCTAGAAGACGAATTCCGTACTACTGAGGGAGGTGAGGAGTTATCGACTCAACAAAACATAATAATATATCAAACATACAAAATTCAATTAGAAGAACGCGAAAGATAGTGAACGACAAACTCCCTTTTGTTCCTATTAGAGAAATGAATATTAATAATTGAGTACGCCTCACATTATGTATGCAACAGAAAGTATTACTAACTGAAAAGGTGACAGAGTGCGAACATAATAAACAAAAGATGATACTTAAAGAAAGGTTGGCTAAACTGTCGGTACTAAACCAATGACTTGACTAGACAAAATAAAGACTTACTAAAAAACTAAAAAGATGATGAAGTCGGTAATTACACCGACAAAACGATAAAACACAAAACAGATTGTGAATTTGTACTTTCAAACAAAAAAAACACAACTTAAACATAAAGTCGATCGACTAGTCCAATGATTACTAAAAGAAGAAGAAGATGATGATGATGATAATGATAATGATGAATGCGGGTTCAGACCCGTACTCACTGTGCGGATATGTATTTTGCTGGCAAATAATTCTATATTCAATAATCAGATACGAACACTTACAGTCACTTTAAACACACACCCACACGAAGTAAATCGCCTCAATACATCATTCGAGCTAATTATTATATAGATAAACTGAGTTTTTGAACAAAAAAAAAGTTTTGACAAAATAACCATTAGTAAAGTAAAGTAAAGTAAATCAACAGAATCGTTGAGTGTAGCACTGATTGAAATCACGTTTGCCTTGTGTTCGCTAAAAACTTAAACCTTTATCACATTTAATTAAATTCTACCTATCATTGCCAAACAAATTTGCGCTATGCGTGCACAACAAGTTCGCATTTTTAAGTTTGTTGGTGTTCGATTATGATGAGTGCAGGTACAGATGGGCACACACGGATACATATATACATTATATACGCTAACACCAACAGAACAACTCTTTCACTTTATAATGCTCACTGATTGGAATAGTTAAAGAACGGCAAAATTCCACAACATGTGAAAAGTTCAGAGACGCAGACATACAGACGCACACACACTCGAATCGAGTATATCGATTTTGCGGTGAGTGTGTTTGTCTGTGTTTGTCACTGTCAATTGAGTTTTGAATTGTGTGCGCGCGTTGTCTGTGCATTTAATAATGCCACTTACCGAATTGGTGGATGAGTTTCGGTTACGTAAAGTGCTCAACTAGATGATCATTCCGATGAGGGACATCACATTAAAGAAGATGACTTAATTATCGTGTTTGATTAAATAGAAAAGATGAAGATTAACACAATGCGGGTGTGATTTGATGAATAGATGTGATGCATTTAGAGGACAAAAGACAAACAACGATGACCAAGAAAGAACAAAAATGTGGAGATGATGAATGATAAACATTTAGAGTGAAGGAACAGTGATAAAACAAACACAACAACACATAAAGTTCAGTGATAGATGTAAGAAAAGACAAAGTTGAAGTAAGACGTATTCTGTAAGAATTTTAAAAATATTGGAATTAGGTATCGTTTAATAATAAGTTTGTCCTCCAAAATGAAATGATAAATGTAATAAGAGAAAGCCAATCACTCATTGAATTGAGATTTGAATTGTGAATTCGAATGCTGCGTTGATACGAAAAATGGGACCTTCAAAATGTCTCGATTTGTTACAAATAGTGAAAATTTTGTTGTTTCGATGCCTTGTTTGTTCGATAAACTAGTGCGACGAGGCTAGTTACCGAAAGATGATGTAAAGAGAAAACTATAGATCAAGTTGTGCGACTGTCCGATTAGTGAAACTAATGCTTATGTTGTGATAATGATTGGGATGATGAGTGGGGCACAGACGGTCACCAACTGTAGGTTAATGTGCTACCTGGACAATTAATTCTATTATTCATGAGCCAATTGTTAACAATTGCAGTCACATATACCAAATGCAAGTACACACAAACAGAGCAATTTTTTCATTCATTAAACTAAGTTTGAGACAAACTTGGTAAACATGGTGAAACCAAGCAACAAACAGACTCTCCCTCTCTCTCTCTCTCTCTCTCTCTCTCTCTCTCTCTAAATCAAATGGAAAATCAATCACTTTGTGTGTGTTATTATTGTGCACCAACTGTGCCAACCACCAACCAACTCTCTCTCTGCCAATCTCTCTCTCTCTCTCTCTCTCTCTCTCTCTCAAGTTCTTATACAATCGAGAACTAATTATAATAAAAGTCTACCCTCGTTGTATAATGTATTTGGCAACAGTAAAGTGTGGACCAGTACCTAACAGAATGTAATAAATCTATTTAAGTTCACTCTCCCACGCAATTACAGTCTGTCTTTACATTCGTATTCGCCTTCACGTTTTGCCCTGTTACGTTCTGGCCAATTTGCAAACAGACCAATAAAACACCTCACTTAGTTTGCTCAATTGTTCACTTGAAGTTGTGATCTATTGAGACAATAATGACAATAAAAACATGTTGCACAACAGCAACTCGACTCGACTCGTGTGATCTTCAGAGGGAGATTTGTTTTGGGGGTGGTCGGTTGGCGGTTAGTGCATATGCTTGGCTGACAGAGTAAGGTGAAATGAGTTAGGTAGTGTTGCGTTCGGGCGGACACACGAACAATTAATTCGGTTATTTATGAGACAGTTATGGACACTTGAGTCAATGGGCCGTGAAGTGAAAACCAGTGCCAACTTATTTGCATGCATTTAACATGCAATCAGTGGCCACTGAGGGTGGCCAAGTGCACACACACACACAGACAAATCGATGATTGAAAGTATGAAAGTGAGTATTGGAGAGAGAGAGAGAGAGTGAGAGAGAGAGAGAGAGAGAGAGAGAGAGAGAGAGAGAGAGAGAGAGAGAGAGAGAGAAAGAGAGAGAGAGAGAGAGAGAGCGCAAGGAGAGAGAGAGAGAGAGAGAGAGAGAGAGAGAGAGAGAGAGAGAGAGAGAGAGGGAGAGCGAGAGAGAGAGAGAGAGAGAGAGAGAGAGAGAGAGAATTGTGCCGACTTTGGATACGAATTCAGTTATTTATATTCAATAACTAAACGAACGGGCACAACAATTCATAATACAAGCAAACAACATGCACACACAGACACACACATATAATCCGATTGACTTAGCAATGCAAATATGCATAGGGTTTTGTCGGTTCGAGAAGCTAAACAAAACAACCAACAATCGAAAACCCCGATTTGTTTCGCATTATAAATTTGTTGTTTGTGTGCAAAGTTCGCATTTGGAGTGCGTTGTTTGTTTGAATAAATGTGTTGAATGATGATGATGATGATGATGATGATGATGAAGAGTGCGGAGACAGACGTACACGCACTGTAAGTTCATGTGTTATACAGACAAATAATTGTAATATTTATTATTCAATTACTAACATTTACAGTCACTTAAAACATGCATAATATACGCACACATCAACAGAACAAGCCTATCACTTCATAATACAAAGTTCGAGACAAGCCGGGGAATAGCGCGTACAACGACACAACCAAATTCACGAACACAAGTTTGCATATAATCGAGAGGCGACAATGCGAGTGAATTCATTTTTTGTGAAAACATTAGTTTTTTATTCTAAATTTAAACCATATTTAAACAAATAGCACACAAAAGAGGAAGGTGATTAGCGAGCGACAAAACGAATCGCATCATCACTAGCCACATAAACTTACTCGTTTAGGGTAACACAAGTCAAACTATGTTGAGTATAGATTAACCAGATTAATCAGATAACCAGACAGACCACATATTTATTTGCCATAAACTAGTTCAAGTTTGATTGAACATAACTCAAATGTACAGTCTAATGAATTGACACAAATGTTCAAGAACAAGACAATAACACAACATGTGCGCATTCAAGTTGCAAAACATTCATTTTAGAGTAATGTGTTACACGGACAAATGATTCCATTATTTTTGTTTCAATTACAAACACTTGTTTTCATTTAGAATATATAAACGCGCACACAAACAGAACATTGTGTGTTCTTTTATGTCATTCTCGAGAGAATCTGGTAATTGCGCGCACACCGACAAACCAACACACACACACACACACACGCACAAAATTCAAAAGTTCGCATACAATCGAGAGGTGATAGCGCAAGTGAATTCATTTGGTATTGCTAAAAACAAAACACCAAACGAGACATTAAAAGTATATAAATTTACGACAAGTTCGACGATTATAACGAATAAAAATAACGAAAGATAATGGAGAGAGAGAGAGAGAGAGAGAGAGAGAGAGAGAGAGAGAGAGAGAGAGAGAGAGAGAGAGAGAGAGAGAGAGAGAGAGAGAGAGAGAGAGAGAGAGAGAGAGAGAGAGAGAGAGAGAGAAAACGATAGAGAGAGTTATGCATTTGTCCGAGTTGTAGAACTAATTCTGTTAGTTATTGTGTTATGATGATGATGCAGATGATGAGTGACCCTCACTCACCGTTGGGTCATGTGTTACACGGACAAAGAATTCTATTATAAATGCAACAATTAGTAACAATTGAAATCATAATAGACCAAATGCAAACACACACCAAAAAGAGCAACTCTTCATTCGTTCATTTCGCAAAGTTCAAGACAAACCTAGTAAAGCTCGCAAGCCAAACAACAAGCAAACTCTCTCGTGAACAAGTTCTCATACAACCGAGAGGTGATTGCGAGAGTGAATTCATTTCAAATGTCGAAAAACCGAAAACACACATAAACATTAAAATAAATCAATTTTTTTGTATAAAAATGTTTGCTCACAGAGTGATGCAATAATATAATGGAGAACACTAGTTTTCTTTTACTAAAACAATAGTTTTGTTTTACTAAAACAATATTTAAACTAATTGCACACAAATGAGTGAGGTGAGGAGTAAAGCGACACAACGAGACATGGTCAAATGTAACATAAACTCACTCGTTTACGGTGATCAGGTTAGACAATTGTGAGTACAGATCAACTCTGTCCTCACTAGAGAAATGCATAACACAACAAAAATAATAATAACCTTATCACTGTTAGTATCGTTCATTGGGCACATCTCTTAAATTTATATACAGTTGTTTTGGAACTCAACCATTTACTCAGCCACATTGACTCAACTCGCCGATTCTAAATTTCTCAAATAACATAACAAAAAATGCATGAGAAAATATGCATAATAACCGATTTGGTTACAGGGAGCGAACACTACCAAAAAACACTAGCCTCTAAGATGTTGAGACAGAAGAAATATTTTGTCCTCTTACAGATGCATGATTAAAATTGACTAATTGAGTTGTCTGTCTGTTTTAAATGAGATTGATTAGAACGATGATGATTACAGCGATTATGATGATGATGATGATGTAAACGGGTAAGGACCGGCACTCACCAAACAGTCATGTGTTTTACGGGCAAATACTTTTATTATTATTAGTCTCTCACAAACAAATGCACATAAATGAGGTAAGTGAGGAGTTAACAACTCAATCTAACCGCTTAGAATGGCCATTAGCACTCGAGAAGTGACACACAGACATTCAGTCACAGACACATAATTGAGAAACTCAGACTGACTGGTCCATAGGCAAGGTGGCACATCCAAATATGCCACTCTTTCTCTCACACACACACACACACACACACACACACACACACACACACACACACACACACACACACACACACACACACACACACACACACACACACACACACACACACACACACACACACACACACACACACACAGACAGACCAAAGGAATTGGGATATTAAGGAGAAAGGATGAAAAAAGGAGGACAAAGAATGAAAACACACAGACAGACGTGTAGTATTAAGGATCACGAGAGAGAGAGAGAGGAGAGATTTCAAAAATAAAAGAAGAACAAAAATATATAAAATAGGTAATTTGAATGAATAGTGAACAGGCAAACCGAAACAGAGTCACCCAAATGTTTGCCCGACTGAGTCGATGCGTTCAACTAGTGAGAAACACCAGTGCCTTAAATGCGATTCGCCTGTGGGGTAGAGAGCAATGCTTAGACAGTAGAGCTCACACAGACACTCGTTTGGTCACTTTCTAGTGCACTACGAGTGAAAGTGAACTTAATAGTAATGACATTACCGTTGCTAGGTGACCAGACAGCGTGGCAGAATGGCGGGCGGCGGTGGTGATGATGGTGGTGACGTGTCGTAACTGAACTTGAACGCACAAACTAAATCAAACTAAAGAACAAAGTCAAACAATAAACAGCAGCCACCGACTAATCACAATTGCACACCGAGTGCAGTGTGTTGGAAGGTGAGATAGAGAGATGGAGAGAGAAAGTGCCAGCATTAACAACGGAAACATGAGTACACCATGAGAATGATGATCATCCGAATGGACCGGACAATGTATTTTGCAGAGAGTGATAGGTGATGATGATGATCGTATGAGAATACTGGTGAAATGTGAATGAGTGAACCATAAAGCAAGACAGAAAGTGCAACAAGTCGTGGTGGTGATGTTAAAGTTTGCCAAAGTGAATGAAAGGAGAACGTGGACAGGAAAGACACCGACAGACGCGCAAGTGGAGAGCCACAAGAGCACACAGCACACCACTAAACCAAAAGTAAAAGGAATGGATAGAAGTTTGCGAGTGGTGATCGTATTTTGCAGTAGTAGAAGTAGTGGTAGCAGAAGCCAATGTCGATGGAGCGGATGGTAGGCACCGAGCACTAGACATACATTGCATTACACAACTAACACGAGCCAGTCTATTCGGGGGATGAACGTACAGACACACAATACATTGCAACAGCACACAACGAACGCGAACTCAGTGGCATTTCGGTTGCCTTGGTACCAGACAGTGCAGCAGAAAGAGAGAAGACGATGGTGCTGAGCGAGTGAAAGTGGAAGCACAAACCGAAGCAGACTACTACCGAACCTACTGCTGAATGTACCATCTCACATAGGCACACAGGGCGAGGGTGGTGGGCTAGAGAGAGGAGAGAGAGGAGAGAGAGAGAGAGAGGGAGAGAGAGAGAGAGAGAGAGAGAGAGAGAGAGAGAGAGAGAGAGAGAGAGAGAGAGAGAGAGAGAGAGAGAGAGAGAGAGAGAGAGAGAGAGAGAGAGAGAGAGAGAGAGAGAGAGAGAGAGAGAGAGAGAGAGAGAGAGAGAGAGACAGAACGTACGGCAATGTCAGTACCAACAGGATGATGATGAATTTGTGTTTGAAATGATGATGATTTCGATCTAGCAGGTTCGAACTTTTTGGAGTGACGGGTAATGATCGTTTGAGAATTCGGATGAAATGTATGTGGCAAGCAACAATTCAAATCACTAAAACACTAGCTTAGTGAAACACACAAGTCGAATGATATAACTGATGTTTGCTTGGTGGCAAGAAGAAGTGACCGAACCGACAGACAGACAGAGACACACTCAACACACTCAACTGGGCTGCCTCACTCACACACGGCACAAATGCGAGACAAGTGTGTCTGTTGCATGGTGCGCTGTCAGTAATATACAAAATAGCGCGCGCAACTCGTGTGTGTGTGTGGAGTCGATGAGTCATGTAAAGTGAGTGGTGGTGTGCTCACTACTCACTCAATTAGAGCACACACTCATATTTGATGAAGAAGACAAGGGGAGGGTGAAGGGGTGAGCATCGGTGAACGAAACTTACTCTTACTTTCGTGTTAGTAGATGTGAAATGGGGCAAATATTCACGAAACATAGAAACAGTAAGCGAGGCCTGCAGACAGCAACAGCAACAGTAATAGGTGGCGCAGTTGTATAGAGCGTTCGTTATTGCCCTGTGTGTCGAAGCTCGATTTGTGGTCTTGCAATTCTTTTTTTATTTTTTAATTAAAAATTAAGAAATGCAGCATAAAATATAGTTTATCAACTTAAAACATTTAAAAAACGATTATTTTATTTTAATTAATTTAAAATAAAATAAATTAAAAATATAAAAATTAAAAATCATGGATAAATTATCTGGGGTGATTATTGGTAGAGCAATAAGGAAAGATAGAGCACAGAAGGTCATTGAATGTTAAAAAATGATGAAACGGTTATTGATGCGTCAGGTGCAAATGCACGACAAATTGGACACTGCGATTCAGGAAAGCCTTGAAGGTATATTCGGCAAATGTTTTTCTAAAACGGCCAACCGCAAAGCGTCTAAACCCGAGGCCTGTTTGGCTAAATTTATGGTTTTATGAGACACTGCAAAGAAGACAAAACAAACCAACACTTACCTGATTCACTGTACTTCTCAACATAATCGTGTGTTAGAGCTTCAATTCTCTGCTCTTTTGTCAGCTGAAGCGCACCCTCGGCTTCTTTTATTGAATCCAACCAATCTTGGATCAAGAGCTTATTTTCGATCAATGACTCATCAGTCGGCCTAGGCATGAAGGTGTCTCGCAATTCGATCATCTTTCTGATTTTGTCATCCAATTGCAATGGGAGATCACGAATTCGGTCAAACTCTTTTGACTTCAAGTCTTTTGTGTACTCCAACCAGCCTGTGTATTTACATTTGACATCCTTATTGGGCGTCCAAGCTTGGAGCAACAGCGGTCCAATAAATTGAAGATAATAAAAGCGTGTTCCATTTACCATAGACTTGGTAAATTTGTTTTTGTGATTGCTTTTATCATCTGGATCAATTAGCACAATTGCGGGCCAGTATGGGTAACCATCAACTTTTGCGATCACAATGTCACCAGTTCTGTATATGATTGAGGGTTCGCCTTTTTTAACCCGTTGTGCTTCTTCACCCGGTTTTGCTTCACAAAACTGTTGAGCCTGCTCAACCAGAGCAACACGTTGTGGAATTGTTTTCCCGTGCTTGTCCGCTTCTCGCATCACTGGTGTACAAGCCGTAATTTGGGATGGGAAAAATGCTTGGAAGAATTTTTCGAAATCAAAATTGTTCATATCCAAATCAGTAATTCGAACCAGCATTTGAACCAGTTCGTCAACAAGATCGTCATTAGTTTGGTTTTCATTGTAGACGATGTCTTGTCTGTTTTGGTTGAGTTCATTGTTGAGATTGTCGTTGGTGTTGTTGGTGTTGGTGTTGGTGTTGGTGTTGGTGTTGGTGTTGGTGTTGGTGTTGGTGTTGGTGTTGGTGTTGGTGTTGGTGTTGGTGTTGGTGTTGGTGTTGGTGTTGGTGTTGGTGTTGGTGTTGGTGTTGGTGTTGGTGTTGGTGTTGGTGTTGGTGTTGGTGTTGGTGTTACTGTTGGTGTTGGTGTTGGTGTTGTTGTTGGTGTTGGTGTTGGTGTTGGTGTTGGTGTTGGTGTTGGTGTTGGTGTTGGTGTTGGTGTTGGTGTTGGTGTTGGTGTTGGTGTTGCTGTTGGTGTTGTTGGTGTTGATGAGGATGTTGATTTGGTTGTTGGCTGACTGGGTAGACACTAACTCAGGCACCTGAGCTTCGTTCGCATTTTTAAGTTCAATCTCACCTAGAAACTCGATGGACTCACTCGAACTCAAAGAAGGTAATTGTGGAGAATTCTCCTCAATTGCAAAGCTTTGAACAACATTCTGATTTAAGATTTCAGGCACATTGACTTGGTTGAGTTCCATAGAATCGTCTAGTAGGATTGTTCTTGTGCTGCAAGTTGTTGGGAATTGGGAAATTGGTTGAGAAATCACTTTCGATGCTGATTGAACCAATTCGTTGTAGCACTTTTCCACTATAGCAAAGCTATTTTGGTCAACACCAGCCAAGAATGGAGTCATATTTGCATTCTCCGGTTCCAGTCTTTCACTAGGATCAATGACCAGACATTGCAGGACAAAGTCAAACAACTGTCGACAGTCTTCCATGCCCATATCATTGAATGCCTGTTCTTTATTCTGTTGAATCGGTCTCAATTTGGAAAGAAAGTTCTGAAAAAACAATTCATCATTCTTCGAATTTTCGAATTGTTCACATTCCCTAATAATCAAGTTGTTTCGAGTTAATTAATTGTTAAACAAACCACCAAAAAATTAAACAAACTTACGTTTCGAAGAAGTTTTTTGATTCAAACCCTCCAATTAGTGCCTCAATGATTGCTAGGTGTTGCGTATGTTGGATTACAGACTTATAATATTGATCAGAAGGATAAATGTTTGCAAATTCCTGTTCATTAAATGCGAACAGTTGCTGGCCGGTGTAGAGTGCATAGGCTAAAACTCCCAAGCTCCACATGTCACGTTCCCAAAGCCATTCACCGAGAATAACTTCAGGCGCAAAGTAATCTAACGTTCCACTGGCAAGCTTTTGGGCCTTCGGATCACTTTCTCCAAAATATGAAAGACCGAAATCAATCAACTTGATTCTAAATCCATCCATATTTGGAGTAGCGAAAACCACATTTGGAAGCTTTATGTCTGCATGGACCACATTCTGACTTCTCAGAACTGTACAAAGATCAAATATGTCAAATTATTTTGTCATTAGAAATTTGTGCAAAAACAGAAACACCGAGAACACTCACATTGTAAAGCCTGTACTAATTGCCAGACAATTACTTTAGTTTCGTCCATTGTGTATGTCAATTCTCGTTCATTGTACTGTGTGGAAAATTATAAAATTATAAACGAAAATTCTCACTTTCTAATTTGAATAAATTTACCATGAAATCAAAAAGCGATTTTCCAAGGAGATTGAATACCATGCAATCGTGATTTTTGTACTCAAAATTAAACAGAATTTGATTCAGAAAACTAAAAAAACAATTCAATGAACAATGGAACGTATTTGTGACAACAAAATCATACCAATCCACGTGATTGTTCTCTCCTATATATGTATTAAGGAGTTCCATGTGAGTAATTTCCATTCTACTATCTTGATTTTTAGTCATAAACTTGAGTGCCAGAACTTTATCCCTGTATACATCATTTGGATTAGATAGTTCATTTACGCAAAATGGGTTATACATAAATTAATCGCTCAATTAATGTATGGTCCCATTAAAGAATGCTCAACTTACGTTCCCACTTGGGTAACTTTGTAGACAACACCAAATCCACCTCTGCCAACTTGTTCCACAATTCGGTCTATAATAGTCAAGTTTTAATTAAATTATGTAAATTTGTTTTGCAACTAATTAGGCGACACATACATTCAGTGTTTTCGTCTTTAGGAACCACATCTCCTTCAACTAATTTTATAAGAGGTATAACCCCCGTTTGTGGTGCAGCATATTCAATTTGTGAACCTAGGAATTGAACCGATTCGTCTAAATCCACAGTGTTCACATGTTGTTGAACTGGATTTGGATTTGGATTTGGACTCTTAGACAATTCCGTAGCCTTTTTACACTTCTTATTAGGTGAGTAAGGCTCAGAATCTCGTGCTCGTGCGGCTTTCATTTTTCTGTTGTTAATAAAGGATTGAAAAACATGATTAAATATCGTTGTTCAATGTTTATTCATTACACTCTATCTACAACTCTAATCTAACATCGCTAACTCTTTAGACAATTTCACATTACCATACATTTCGACTATGTTTGCAGTCCAAATCTATCAATCATCATTTTTCTTTACTTGCTGGCCAATCGCTTGTGTGTTCCTCATTGAACGACATTTCGAGATTGCGTTATCGTATTGAACCGAATGTGTTAATAATGTGTGTCATATTTTTAGTTAAGCCGTGTGCAGTGCCCTGGTTAGGTTGGTTCTTAAGCGCTACTACTTTAATGCCTCCGAAAGGTGATAAGCAATTTAAGCAAGAATGCGTGAAAAGCAAGCTTTTAAATAGATCAGGACAACTTACATTCGATCAGTAGAAAATGGAAGCAAAATCACAAAAACGGTTAGTGAAACAATTTGATTGGTTTATTAGTAATTTTAGTAATGATCAATTGGACTAAAAGTTGGATTAAGAGTTGGAAGCGTAGCGTGATTAGTGGCAAATGTGTGACCGATGCAGACGTTTGGTATGGCTTAATGAATTAATCAATGATCAGGAGATAAACAGCGATGACCAAGGACGAACACTTGAAGATGTGACGATGATTGAAGGATGATTTAAACACAAACACAACACAAAACAAAACACAAAAACACGATGAAGATAACCAGGAATTGAAAAATTCTGTAAAAAATAAAAAAATATTGGGTGTTTATTAAAAATTTTAATTAATTTAACAAAATAGCAAATTTTTGGGAGCATTAGACTATGGGGCCTATGTTTGTATTGACCATTCCTTCAAACACAAGTTCATGACTAGTCATAAGTGACGCCGTTGGCGTGAAGTCGAAGCGGGAGAATCTGGAGCACTATTCCTTATTAGTTCATTCATTGATGAGTCATCACAGTGAGACAGACACATACGTCAACGCATTACTCAACACAAATCTATCAAAAATATTAATTAAATTTTTTTAAATCTCCGGTGACCTTTGACCTTATGTGCCCAAAATTTAACCAAGTCGTCTACACCCATATCAGAATTTTTAGTAGAATTTTCTTGGCGATCCATTGAACCGTATAGACGCAATCCTCCAAACAAGCATTTTCCTATCAAGCGGCGCCAGAGGAGACGTTCACTCACAAACTCACAACCAATAACCGGTAGGCAATAACCAAGTACAGGCAACCGGTAATAAGTTACCAGTAACCAGTAACCAATAACCAGTAACCAATAACCAGTAACCAGTAACCAGTAACCAGTAACCAGTAACCAATAACCGGTAGGCAATAACCAAGTACAGGCAACCGGTAATAAGTTACCAGTAACCAGTAACCAGTAACCAGTAACCAGTAACCAATAACCAGTAACCAGTAACCAGTAACCAGTAACCAGTAACCAATAACCGGTAGGCAATAACCAAGTACAGGCAACCGGTAATAAGTTACCAGTAACCAATAGCCAATAACCAGTAACCAGTAACCAGTAACCAGTAACCAATAACCAGTAACCAGTAACCAATAACCGGTAGGCAATAACCAAGTACAGGCAACCGGTAATAAGTTACCAGTAACCAATAGCCAATAACCAGTAACCAGTATCCAGTAACCAGTAACCAGTAACCAGTAACCAGTAACCAGTAACCAGTAACCAGTAACCAATAACCGGTAGGCAATAACCAAGTACAGGCAACCGGTAATAAGTTACCAGTAACCAGTAACCAGTAACCAGTAACCAATAACCAGTAACCAGTAACCAGTAACCAGTAACCAGTAACCAGTAACCAGTAACCAGTAACCAATAACCGGTAGGCAATAACCAAGTACAGGCAACCGGTAATAAGTTACCAGTAACCAATAGCCAATAACCAGTAACCAGTTACCAGTAACCAGTAACCAATAACCAGTAACCAGTATCCAATAACCAGTAACCAGTTACCAGTAACCAATAGCCAATAACCAGTTACCAGTAACCAGTAACCAGTAACCAGTAACCAGTATCCAATAACCAGTAACCAGTAACCAATAACCGGTAGGCAATAACCAAGTACAGGCAACCGGTAATAAGTTACCAGTAACCAATAACCAATAACCAGTAACCAGTAACCAGTAACCAGTAACCAGTAACCAGTAACCAGTAACCAGTAACCAGTAACCAGTAACCAATAACCGGTAGGCAATAACCAAGTACAGGCAACCGGTAATAAGTTACCAGTAACCAATAGCCAATAACCAGTAACCAGTTACCAGTAACCAATAGCCAATAACCAGTAACCAGTAACCAGTAACCAATAACCGGTAGGCAATAAACAAGTACAGGCAACCGGTAATAAGTTACCAGTAACCAATAGCCAATAACCAGTAACCAGTTACCAGTAACCAGTAACCAATAACCAGTAACCAGTATCCAATAACCAGTAACCAGTAACCAATAACCGGTAGGCAATAACCAAGTACAGGCAACCGGTAATAAGTTACCAGTAACCAGTAACCAATAACCAGTAACCAGTATCCAATAACCAGTAACCAGTAACCAGTAACCAGTAACCAATAACCAGTAACCAATAACCGGTAGGCAATAACCAAGTACAGGCAACCGGTAATAAGTTACCAGTAACCAATAACCAGTAACCAGTAACCAGTAACCAGTAACCAGTAACCAGTAACCAGTAACCAGTAACCAGTAACCAGTAACCAATAACCGGTAGGCAATAACCAAGTACAGGCAACCGGTAATAAGTTACCAGTAACCAATAACCAATAACCAGTAACCAGTATCCAGTAACCAGTAACCAATAACCAGTAACCAGTAACCAGTAACCAGTAACCAATAACCGGTAGGCAATAACCAAGTACAGGCAACCGGTAATAAGTTACCAGTAACCAGTAACCAGTAACCAGTAACCAGTAACCAGTAACCAGTAACCAATAACCAGTAACCAGTAACCAGTAACCAATAACCGGTAGGCAATTACCAAATACAAGCAACCGGTAATAAGTTACCAGTAACCAGTAATCAGTAACCAGTAACCAATAACCAGTAACCAATAACCAGTAACCAATAACCGGTAGGCAATTACCAAATACAAGCAACCGGTAATAAGTTACCAGTAACCAGTAACCAGTAACCAGTAACCAGTAACCAGTAACCAGTAACCAGTAACCAGTAACCAATAACCGGTAGGCAATAACCAAGTACAGGCAACCGGTAATAAGTTACCAGTAACCAATAGCCAATAACCAGTAACCAGTTACCAGTAACCAGTAACCAATAACCAGTAACCAGTATCCAATAACCAGTAACCAATAACCGGTAGGCAATAACCAAGTACAGGCAACCGGTAATAAGTTACCAGTAACCAGTAACCAGTAACCAGTAACCAGTAACCAGTAACCAGTAACCAGTAACCAGTAACCAGTAACCAATAACCAGTAACCAATAACCAGTAACCAGTAACCAGTAACCAGTAACCAGTAACCAGTAACCAGTGCAAGATCCAATAACCCTCTTAATGGATAAGAACCAGCAACCCATTAAGTGGATAAGAACCAGTAACTCAATGCTATGATTGCAGATACAAAGAAAGGCAACATCATCATGGGTTTGACTAGTTTGTGGACGGTATCCACCTAGTGACAAAAAAGTACACTAATATTTAATAAAGTATTTCATTTCTGAAAACGAAAGTATGTTGCATTTGATTTTATCACGAAACGATTCATAAATAATAGCCAATAATGTGTGTCGGCGCTCATGGTATGTGTTGGTTTAATATGCTTCCTTACCGATTTATTAGATGAGTCACTGTTTGGTGAAGTACTGATCTAGGAGATGTGTTCAGACAAATGATGGGCGTTAAAGAAAAGGTGTTTGTAGATTAAACTTAGCACAAGATATTAACGAGTGGTATGTTAGGGCAAATTGATGAACAGATGCGCTGAATTTATTCAGTAACGAGTGGAAGAGTTTGATGATGATCTGACTAATTCTGTAAAAATCAGAAAATTACGGAATCAACGATTGTTCGAGGTTCGGGCTGCCAAGGAAAGGCAATCATGTGGCGATCAAGGTGAATTTTCCAGAAAATGTGGAGATTAATGAGAAAAGGATTCTTTATCAGGAATACAAGAACAAGACAAAAAAATTCAAGTTTCACTTTAGTAGGAAAACGATCAGTACAGGTGAGGACTGTAGACTGAATGTGAGGAAAAGGAAAAGGAATTTTCAATCCACGTGTTTTGAGGGGAGAGGGGAGAGGTAGAAATAGAGGCAGATTACAGCAGAGGCAAGAAAAAAGGGCACCACAGGTGAGCAAGCTGCACAGGCAAAAGGTATTGTGTGTGTGTGTGTGTGTGTGTGTGTGTGTGTGGTTGGATTGAACTTAAGGGCCGTTCACAAAGTTTGGGTCATAACAACTAACAAATTAAAATTCAGAAGCGGCCAAAGAGGTCGCCACTGGCACATACATATATATTACTTTAATATATTTATGAAATATATTAATATATTAAAAAAGTAATCACTGATGACTGTATTCAGTATAAAAAATTTATAAAATAAAAGTGCATAATAAGAGAGTTTTGGAATTAATTAATTTCAATTGAAACTGGAATACTTTAAACTATGCCATTTGAATTAGTCGAGTATCAATAGAATGCCGGTAAAATCTTCGAGTGTTAAGTGAGGTCAAATTGGCCCAGGAGAGTCATGGGGTTAATTAATTTCTAATTAAACCAAGAATACATCAAATTAGGCAATTTGAATTAGTCGATGGTCAATAGAATTATGGCAACGACTTTAAGGGTTAAGTGTACTCAAATTGACCAAGGAGAGTCATGGGGTTAATTAATTTCTAATTAAATCAAGAATACATCAAATTAGGCAATTTGAATTAGTCGATGGTCAATAGAATTATGGTAACGACTTTAAGGGTTAATTGTACTCAAATTGACCAAAGAGAGTCATGGGGTTAATTAATTTCAATTAAATCAAGAATACATCAAACTTGGCCATTTGAATTAGTCAATTGTCAATAGAATTATGGTAACTACTTTAAGGGTTAATTGTGCTCAAATTGACAATTAGAGTCATGGGGTTAATTAATTTCAATTAAATCAAGAATACATCAAACTTGGCCATTTGAATTAGTCGATGGTCAATAGAATTATGGTAACTACTTTAAGGGTTAATTGTGTTCAAATTGACAATTAGAGTCATGGGGTTAATTAATTTCAATTAAATCAAGAATACATCAAACTTGGCCATTTGAATTAGTCGATGGTCAATAGAATTATGGCAACGACTTTAAGGGTTAAGTGTACTCAAATTGACCAAGGAGAGTCATGGGGTTAATTAATTTCTAATTAAATCAAGAATACATCAAATTACGCAATTTTGAATTAGTCGAGTTGTCAATAGAATCATGGTAACGACTTTAAGGGTTAATCGTTGTCAAATTGACCAAAGAGAGTCATGGGGTTAATTAATTTCAATTAAATCAAGAATACATCAAATTACGCAATTTGAATTAGTCGATTGTCAATAGAATCATGGTAACGACTTTAAGGGTTAATCGTTGTCAAATTGACCAAAGAGAGTCATGGGGTTAATTAATTTCTAATTAAACCAAGAATACATCAAATTAGGCAATTTGAATTAGTCGAGGGTCCATAGAATTATGATAACGACTTTAAGGGTTAATCGTTGTCAAATTGGCCCAAGTACGACTTTGGGGTTAATTATTTCTAATTAAATCAGGAATACTTCAAACCAGGCAATTTGAATTAGTCGATGATCAATAGAATCATGGTAACGACTTTAAGGGTTAATTGTTGTCAAATTGGCCTAAGAACGACTTTGGGGGGTTAATTAAGTTCTAATTCTCAGATCTGAAACAATAATAAAACTAGCGCCCTCGATCGCCAATGTCTTTGCCTCAGAATCGAACCAAATTGGCTATGCCAGTTTGTCAACGCTGATCCATGCTTCTTGTGATTACAAACATAAACATGATTGTCGATGGTACGATGGCACTCTCATTTGACCACTTAGCCACCACTAGTCAAGCGATAATCTAATTCTATGAATAGAACACTGTACCAAGTGCGAGTCAGTCGTCACTCATAGGACACATGTCAACACAAAACAACAGGAAGGACCAAAACAAAACAATAATAAACAAAGTCCAATGAATATCGATGCATTGACCATCGAGAATGTGGCCACCCGAAGCAAATCAAATGTCAAAGGTAATTAATTTCCTCTCTCTCTCTCTCTCTCTCTCTCTCTCTGCGTCGCGAATAGCGTTTGTTTTGTTTAATTTTTCTAGTTGTTTTCTACTCACTAACTGAACAGTCTCAAAAATAGACCAAAATATTGTCACTCTCCATTTGCTCTAATTGCTATTTAACTAGAAGTGGACTGAGTCCTTTCAGTCAAGGTGATCTATTAGGACATTAATGTCAAAACATGTTGCACATAGCCAAGGGAGATTAAATCCGGCTGAGGATTGTAATTCTAGGCCTTTGCTTTCATTTCAGTGTTTCAGTAATTGAAAGTATGAGAGAGAGAGAGAGAGAGAGAGAGAGAGAGAGAGAGAAAGAGAGAGAGAGAGAGAGAGAGAGAGAGAGAGAGAGAGAGAGAGAGAGAGAGAGAGAGAGAGAGAGAGAGGGGGGCCATATATCTGCAACTCTCAACGTATGCAGTTTTCCGGTTTTGCTCGAAAAGTCACTATATTTGCAAGTGGAGACTACGAAACATGCCTCAACGTGAACACGTGTTTGGAATGTCATTTGAGATTTATTATTGCTAGTCCATTTGTGAACGCTCGATCGTCAGGCTGACTTTTCCTCTTCATACTCTCAGAAGTAATAATAATAATGCGCTCATTCGATGTATTTGGCTGTACTGTGCAGGCCGAACGGAACCCAAAAGGCTATAAATCGTTCGATGTCTCCACTCTACCCATCGCCCTTCTCCCTGTGTCGCTCATTGCTTATGCCTTCACTTTCTGTGCTGCTTTCTGGGCCCGTTGAGGTCAATCTAAGATTAGACTAACAGAACATCGCCCTCGATTGAGCTCAAATTGCCGTTACTCGCTGTGAACCGAGCGAATACGCTTCGTTTAGTAAAAGTGTACACAGTCAAGTACCGTGAGGAGAATCATAGACATCCTGTGTGTGGTGAGTGTCTGCTTACAACGGTTGCGGTACAAAGTAGAGTGATGGCGTGCGGTCTCACATTTTAGTCTAGTCTTTACTGTTAGAAGTGAAAGAGGGGTTAGTGGGTAAGTGAACAAGAACAAGTCATTGACCCTAGCTCACATTCACTCTCACACACACTTTTACTCAAACTCACTCACTCATGCACTCACACATTTACACACACTAACTATATCCTCACTTACACTCACTATCTACAGATGTGACTAACGACAAATGGAAGATAGAAAGTGCAAACGCGATTGGCAACAAGTCATAGCAATACAGTGGACTCGCGATAATTCGGGCCGCGTTAGTTCGGGATTAGCGTTATTTCGTAATCAAAAATTCGGGCGATAATACGGGAAATTCGTAATTCGAGGTAAAAATTTCGATTTGAGGCCCTTTGATCTCGAATTAACGCGAGTCTACAGTAGCAGCAGTAAACACAAGCACTTGTACTCAAATAAATGAATGTAGCTCTGCTCGCATTTAGGTTTGACTGGGTTTGAGTTATTGAATCTTTAACGAATATAAAGGTGCCACAGAATGTTTATATATCGAAAAAGATTCTCGAACAGCTATACTATACTATAGAATCGGTTCAGGCGTCACGATTGTGACATACGAGGGAAGTTACATGTCCGAGAGACTGATCATGATACGATAGTTGGTATCGATACCGTGGTCTAGACGATGATGATGAGCCATTTTGGTGTCAATGAGCATCGATTAGTTGATGGACGATATGCAACGGTGCCTTCTTGTCTGGGTTAATCTCAAATGGCAACTTCCATTGTCCAAATTCGTACAACTTTTCATAAACTACAATCAATAAAGTGACCGAACGATTTGACTGGAGGTGAGCCATACATTGAAGTATACGAAGTAGGGATTATTAGACATAGATAAACCAGAGTACAATCCACAGTAGCTAGAATCAACAAACACATGTCAATTTGAGCGAGAAGGTTCCTGTCAACATTTCTCCAATGTATGATTCACTCAAACAAACATTCCTCATTGAGATTAATTTTGCAGGGCCAGATGTATGGAACCTGTGATATACAAAGCAAAAAGTCAGGTAATTGGGCAAAGATGGACATTGACACAAACCTGCAGGGTGATGGCACAGTCGATTACGTCTTCTTCTCATGTAAACGAGGCAACAACAACAACCACAGCTAAAATGAATCATCCAAGAACAAGCTAATAGTCAATTTGCCTGACCTCGGACACTGTTCAATGTGTTAAGGCATATTTATTATTTGATGCCATACGTAGTACACGATCGTCTCTAATTAGTTGAGTCATACATCTTATCACACCTGATCAGTACACAAATGGAAGCCAGTCAACTTTGCCTCCCAGCGCAGAATGTTATAACGAACCAAACCAATTCAAAACACCAAAATGATCATTCTTTTCCATGATCAGTTTCTATATTTCATGCACGAATCGAGCACGGAAGAGACTTGGTATGATCCTACTTGATGTCTCGTACAGCCTTGATTGCTTCATTTGTCACACATGTCTTTGTCCCAGTATGACATCTGAATGAAATAAGGCTAGTTTCGAAACTGTTGAACTATAAATGAGATTATTAGTGCTTGAATGCGTAATCAATCAAAAAATACGAGTACTTACCAATGAGTAAATGAAGCGAGTGTGAGTTGAATTGAATCACACAACATCAAGTACAGCTTTCAACGGTCAATCAGATTTTATTAAGACAAAACAAACTCCATTACATCTAGTGAGAATCATAATCTGCTGCATTTAGAACTCATATACATTCAACTGATTTAGAGTATTTGATGGTAAAAGGTGACTTTAGAAGAGTATGTAGGCTTCTGAGCGACTGAATTATAAAAACCTGTCTACAGGTGGCGCGCCATGGCGTAATGAACACTTTGATAACATTTCGATCAGCGGCTCCTGTTGGAAATCCGTGTATTCGTTGAGAATGTCTAAATCGAGAGAAGAAAACAGATAAACATATACACAAACAAAAAAACTTATGATGATTGCACGGATGAAGTAATAACTTACATTCAATGTCAGGTTTGTTTGAGAGAGAGAGTGAGGGAGAGAGAGAGAGAGAGAGAGAGAGAGAGAGAGAGAGAGAGAGAGAGAGAGAGAGAGAGAGAGAGAGACAGACAGACAGACAGACAGAGAGAGAGAGAGAGAGAGAGAGAGAGAGAGAGAGAGAGAGAGAGAGAGAGAGAGAGAGAGAGAGAGAGAGAGAGAGAGAGAGAGAGAGAGAGAGAGAGAGAGAGAGAGAGAGAATGGGAATGATGAGTTACGTTCGTACTGAATTGGAAAGATGCATATATAATGCTCGAAAATTCATACAAATTCGTAGTGACGAAAAAGTAACGATAGCAATGGATATTGATGATCTTCGAAATGAAGTGTATTTTGCTGTGTGATTGAAGGATACAATATAAAAATTAGAATGAGCTGAGGAAAGCATGATGAGAGGAAAAAAGTGAAAAACAACAAATCAAATCGAAAATCGACGATCAACTTACGAGTGCGTTAGTAGTAGTCAATCCATAATTGTGACGATAAGATGACAGTCGCAATGGAACACACACACACAAAATTATACTTTGTCTTGACAACGATTCACGCAATTGACGATCGAAACGAACAATGTATACTTTTTATTAAGAGAAAAACACAGAGAGACACAGACCATACCAACTCGAATCGAGCTGGAGAATGTGAGCGCACAAAGACATAATTCGACAAGAACTCCAACGGACAAGCGCACACAGCCACACCTGTGCAATAATCACAGCACGCGAGCACAAGGTAGAGTTGTTGAGTGAGTCCGCACAGTGTCATTAGCATTCCACTAGAATGGCACTTCATTAGGCACTGGTCAGTTGTTAAACTGATAAATGTAATGATTATTAAAATATGGAATAATATAACAACCACAAAACTATACTACACAGGAATGAGTGCGACTGTCAAGGAGTTTGAATTGTGAGCTCAATCTAAGTTTGAGGGGGCTGCCAGTGTCCAGTTTCAATCTGATAGCCATCATTGGTCAGTGAGGCGTGGTGGTCGAGCGATTCTTTCCCCTTGGACGGGACTAGCACACGAAGATGTGCTACGAGCTTAAGTTACGATATTTTCTCCCGTTTGGTTGTTCATGCTCCAGTCGACTTGAGTCGAGCCACCCTCCTCTCACCGAACAAAGTCCCCTCAATGCCACCGACCACGGTAACGACAAACGGAAATGTCCACATGTGTTCTTCTCTCCCGCTTCTCAAGTGAAAAGTTCAGCTTTCGAACATCTGCTACTCCCGCTGGCACGAAAACTACGAGTCGCGAGTCTGCGAGCCATATGTCAATGAAGCTGCAACTGAACAGAACGGTGCGACCACCACCGCGCTCACTGTCTAGCTGCCCATCCGGCCATAAAACATTTGATTTGACAGGAGAGAACCTATCGGCACTATCTCATCCAATTCTCAATCTACAACCTAATAATCGATACCAATGAATTTGTCTTGAAAAGACCATTCTGTAGAGTCCAAACACTCTAGTAGAAATGTGTATGAGTAAAACATAAAGTGGGTCTGTTCATTTTTGTTCAGTTGTCAAAGTTCACATGAGGTCAAGTCGGGGGCCACAGCAGCAGCTCGAGTCCTCATGGAGAGAGAGTAGACAAAATAAGTCGAAGAGTGTGCAGTCAGTTTGGCTCGTTGGTGACCGAATGGACAAACACAAAACAAGATTTGGTGACCAGCTCGCGTTGGGCGAGTCGCGCATTGACATATTAGGCCTACACAAATGTTTGCTTCTTTAAAGCATATCTTTTTGTAGTTTGAATGAACAGAAACTTTTGTATAGGGAAAGTACTTTACTTTGGACAGATCACCGTTGGTTGGGCTCATAGCGCGTATATCTATTGCGGAGGGAGAGAGAGAGAGAGAGAGAGAGAGAGAGAGAGAGAGAGGGGAGGGAGAGAGGGAGGGAGGGAGGGAGAGAGAGAGGGTGAGAGAGAGAGACAGAGAGAGACAGAGAGAAAGAGAGTGGGAGAGAGGGAGAGAGAGAGAGAGAGAGAGAGAGAGAGAGTGCAGTGAGTGCGAGTGCGAGTGCGAGAGGGAGAGGGAGAGGGAGAGAGAGAGAGAGAGAGAGAGAGAGAGAGAGAGAGAGAGAGAGAGAGAGAGAGAGAGAGAGAGACGAAGCAAGCGCACAAGTAACAACTCGCAAATGCATTGAAACATGATCGTGGCAAACGAGTGTTGACGACAGTGTGCACAAATGACCGTGTAATGAAAAAAAACTTTATTGAATTTTATTGGAAAACTAAACAGTACAGAATAATATAGTGATGAATAAAGTTACAAGTGGTTAATATTAAAAAATCAAAAAGTACTGATAGAATTATAATTCACACATATATAATGGCAATGTGGTGTCAATCATGCCAACTCAGACCATGACAAGAGAGATTACTTTTTAAGTGATAAGTGATACGATTATGTTGATGGTCGAGAAGCAGCCACAGCAGCAGCAACAGTAGCAGCAATTTGTTTCACCAAAGCCGAATCTACTTCCAAATAGTCTTTCGGGTTAAGCTTTTTCTTTGGCTTAACTTTACCTAAATGCATTCGAATGTGCCTTATTACGTTTGATTTAAAAGCATTGCAGTAGTTGCATTTGTCCCAAGTGCATCTGTATGGTTTTATGCCAAGATGTACCTTTATGTGTCGTTCAAATTCGCTTTTACCTACAAATGATTTTTCACAGCGAGGACAGCTAATCAGCTGTGCTTTATAGATTTCTGGATGTTGTCTGCGTAGATGATTATATACAAGCTTGCGAGTTTCAAACTTATTGGTGCATTTGTTTGCGGTGCACTGAAATTCACCGGTTCGATGAACATTAAAATAGTGGGTATTTGCATTACTTTGCTTAGCATAAACCTTGCTACAAACTGGACATACCAATTCGCTTAATCCAAAATGCTTTAACTTATGATGTAGACCTATTTGAATAGGCTCATCAAAGCTCATCTTGCAATTTGGAGCAAAACAGCGATGAGGTCGAAGATCATGTTTGGCTAGCATGTGAGCATTTAAGTCCTTGGACAATTTAAACTGAATATTACACTCCAAAGGACAATTCTCACTGATAACTTTATATTTTATATTTTTTGAGAAGTGAATGGAATTTTTTATCTGAACATTCATGTCCAAGTCATCATCATCATCGTCATCCTCATCGTCATCAACATCGTCATCATCATCGTCAGATGAAAGTTTCCGTTTTTGTGATTTAGTGGGTCCGTTAAATTTAGAACTTTTTGGTCTTTGAGGGACATTTTGAACGGTTTCTTTTGGAAGAGCATCAATTGTAAGTTTCTGGGCATTCTGGACGATGTCGCTTGTCGGTTCAGACAAACCATTCTCTGAATAATTACGACACAATTCCTCAAATGTTTTTAGTTCACTTTTAATATCAATGCCGTCTTTCAAAGATTGATATACAATTTTGTTTGTCAGTGCACTGCAGTTTAGTTTGCTTTTCATAGAACTCACTTTTTCGTACATCTGCTCAACTGTGGTGATTATTTGTGGTAAATACTGATTGTCGGTGATGGATACTTGTTCGTGAATGGTCATGAATTGTTCTATGTTGCAGTTGCGCGCTGATGTGCCCTCGCCTAGACTCGCCTCATGATTTGCTGAAGCTTCATTCACGATCAATGGTTGAGATGATAGTTCTCGTGTTAGTTGTTGTTGTTGGTCTGTCGCCATTTGGGTTTTGGATGCAGAGCTGGATTTCAATACATTTAAGTCGTAGTGGCTGTTGATGGTGGTATCAAATAGATTCTCTTCCAAATGTTGTTGCTGCTGCTGCTGTTCTTGTGGTAATTTTGGTTGACCAGTCTCAGATTGAGTCAAACTACGAACCAATTCAGTTTCATTTGTTTGTGCCTGTTCGTGTCCTGTTGGGTCATGTGACACTGATGAGTTTATGCCATTCATGGTTTCGTTTACTTCTTCTAGATCCTCAGTAGAAAGATATTGAAGATGGCCGTCGTACGATTGATATTTTTCCGTACACAGAGTTTGAAAACTGGGCATGACTTTATTAAATAGTTTTGCTGGTAATTTGGGTATGGGTTTGTCGATTGTGGTATCTAGTTGGTCTTTAAGTTTGTTTAATCTATACTTAAATCTACTCATTGTGCTAACATTTTGATCATTTAACCAATCAACATTACTCCGAAACCACGCATGTTCAACCATAATATCCAACACATCATCATTGTGAAAATTCTGATTTTGCACAAAAGCTCCATTTGGGTGGTACTGGCTTTCCACGTAATCTAGAAACCAGTCTAACAGACTTTTAATGTTGTCCATGAGCTCAAAGTGCTCACAACCATAAAAGTGTCGAATATCCTTGAGTGTATCAATGGTTTTACGATGGTGTTTCATATAGTCGTCCATTGGATTAAGATCTAACTCATCTGAACCACTATCACTACAACCATCATCATCATCAACACTTTGATCCATTTTTGAATTCGGTTGATTAGGTTCTTCCAGGCTATTTGACACTGAACAAGAAGGAGAAGATGAACAAGGAGAAGAAGAACAAAAGAAAAATAGCTTTGATTTTATAAAGTAGATTGATCTGTTGTTGATCAGTTTCGATTTTTGCAGGAGCTGTTTTGATGTTTGTGATGATATTACACTCACGGTAGGCTTTAGTAAGTTGATTATCTTTACTTTTGAGTTTGCAAGTTAAAAACACGAATGACGACAATCAACAGAACAGCACACACACTAACACTAACACTAACACATATTCGATGAACAGTAATGGATATTATTATTTTCGTAAATGGTTTCAGTGATGAATCAAATACAGACACGAACGGCGCAGAACAGGACAACGGCAAGACACTCACTCATTCAATGCTTGTCTGTTGTATGCAACTCGAATGATGAAGCCAAGAACTCAGTCATATCACTACCATAGAGACAACAGTCGTGTTGAAGGATGATAGTATTGAAGATTTGGCAATGCACCACTACGCACAAACATCTGGATGATAAGATGAAATCAGTGAACTCCGTCAAAAAACGACAACACTCAGTGTATGTGAACAAATTCAAACGATAACGGACGAGACGACGGTCGACGAGTTACGAGCAGCGATTGCGTGTTTGCGTGTGCGAGATGAGATGGCAAATGGAAAAGCAAATTCAACGAAAACGACCGTTGACAACCAGCGAAAGCAGCACGAACTAACAGATGGCTGCAAGACAGGGGGCAATCGAACAATTGAACATTGGACTTTACTGGCGCGGGGTGGGGTGCTCTGTGCAAGTGTTCTCGTTTAGTGATGAGATTGTGCAGTTGAGGGTTTAATGGAGTTACGAGAGTTTGCACCAATTCAAATTCAGTCGAGGCCGAATTCGGAGATTGTAGTCATCATCTTTGTCTCTCCGAATGCATACATCAAAAGAGACCGGACTGCCGACAAAAAAGCAATTCAAATTTATGTGCCATTTCGAAACGAACATTACCACCCTGCCTGGTCGGTCGGAGAGAGATCGACAGAAGGGTACAGAGAGTAATAAGTACCTCCGTTCTTTCCAACTGTTCATTTTATCTAGACCATGGACTAACTTTTTGAATCACCTACTTGTGCGCACAAACACACAGGCTCAAGCAGTTAATGGCTTAATGGTTATTGCGTGGTGAATACTGTTAGAGTGAAAGAACTAACTGACTGAATGACACCGAATCCGAACAGGCGATCACATTCAAACAGATTTATGACACTATTAAGTGCTTTTTGCTCTGATCATAAAGAGTGTTCTGTCAATTGCCGCCAACTGAGTTCACTTTAGCTAGCTCAAGATAAGTCCAACTCATATTTATTATCGTTTTTTCTTGAGAGAGAGAGAGAGAGAGAGAGAGAGAGAGAGAGAGAGAGAGAGAGGGAGGGAGAGAGAGGGAGAGAGAGAGGAAGAGAGAGAGGGAAGGAGAGAGAGAGGGAGGGAGGGAGGGAGAGAGGGAGAGAGGGGAGGAGAGAGGGAGAGAAAGAGAGAGAGAGAAAGGAGAGAGAGAGAGAGAGAGAGAGAGAGAGGGAGAGAGAGAGGGAGAGAGAGAGAGAGATGGAGAGAGAGAGAGAGAGGGGAGGAGAGAGGGAGAGAGAGGGGGAGAGAGAGGGAGAGAGAGAGAGAGAGAGAGAGAGAGAGAGAGAGAGAGAGAGAGAGAGAGAGAGAGAGAGAGGGAGAGAGAGGGAGAGAGAGAGGGGAGGAGAGAGGGAGAGAAAGAGAGAGAGAAAGGGAGAGAGAAAGGGAGAGAGAAGAGAGAGAGAGAGAGAGAGAGAGAGAGAGAGAGAGAGACGCAGCAAGCGCACAAGTAGCAATTCGCAAATGCATTTAACATACATTTACATGATCGTGGCATATGAGTGTAGACGGTAGTGTGCACAAATGACCGTGTAATGGAAAAACTTTATTGAATTTTATTGGAAAACTAAACAGTACAGAATAATATAGTAATGAGTAAAGTTAAAAGTTGTTAATAAAAAAAATTTAAATGTACGGATAGAATTATAATTCACATATATAATGGCAATATGGTGTCAATCATGCCAACTCAGACCAAGACAAAAGAGCTTACTTTATTATTATTAAATTTGTTGCTACTTTTACAATAGCAAGTAAAAAACTGAAATAGAATAATTATAAATGATTTTTACTGAGGAAATGTATATTGTGTGAATAGGATTAGAGTGAAATAAGTGACAAGTGATACGATTATGTTGATTATGTTGATGGACGAGAAGCAGCCACAGCAGCAGCCACAGCAGCAGCAATTTGTTCCACCAAAGCCGAATCTACTTCGATAAAGTCATTCGGGTTAAGCTTTTCTTTTGGCTTAGCTTTACGAAAATGCATTCGAATGTGCCTTATTAAGTTTGCTTTAAAAGCATTGGCAAAGTCGCATCTCTTCCACGTACATTTGTATGGTTTTAAGCCGAGATGTACCTTAATGTGTTGTTCAAATTCGCTCTCATTCACAAATGATTTCTCACAGCGAGGACAGCTAATCAGCTGTGCTTTGTAGATTTCTGGATGTTTTCTGCGTAGATGATAGTATAAAAGCTTGCGAGTTTCAAACTTTTCGGTACATTTGTTTGCGGTGCACTGAAATTCACCGGTTAGATGAACAGTAAAATAGTGGTTATTTGCACTACCTTGAGTAGCATAAACCTTGCTACAAAGTGGACATATAAATTCGCTTAATCCAAAATGCTTTTTGCTTATGATGTTGACGCATTTGACTACCCTCATCAAAGCTCATCTTGCAATTTGGGGCAAAACAGCGATGAGGTCGAAGGTCATGTTCGGCTAGCATGTGAGCATTTAAGTCCTTGGACAATTTAAACTGAATATTACAGTCCAAAGGACAATTCTCCTTGATAACTTTATATTCTTTATTTTTTTAACACGTTAAATTTAAAGTTGACATTCATGTCCACGTCGTCATCATTGTCATCATCATCGTCATCATCATGGTTATCGTCAGTTGAAAGTTTCCGTTTTTGTGATTTATTTGGTCCGTTAAATTTAGAATTTTTTGGTCTTTGAGGGACATTTTGAACCGTTGCTTTTGGAGGAGCATCAATTGTAAGTTTCTGGGCATTCTGGGCAATGTCGCTTGTCGGTTCAGACAAACCATTCTCTGAATAATTACGACACAATTCCATAAATGTTTTTAGTTCACTTTGAATATCACTGCCGTCTTTCAAAGATTGATATACAATTTTGTTTGTCAGCTCACTGCAGTTTAGTTTGCTTTTCATAGAACTCACTTTTTCGTACATCTGCTCAACTGTTGTGATTATTTGTGGCAAATACTGATTGTCGCTGATGGATACTCGTTCGTGAATGGTCATGAATTGTTTGATGTTGCAGTTGTGCGCTGATGTGCCCTCACCTAGACTCGCCTCATGATTCGCTGACGCTTCATTCACGACGATCAATGGTTGAGATGACAGTTCTCTGGTTAGTTGCGGCTGCTGTTCTTGTGGCAATTTAGGTTGACCAGTCTCAGATTGAGTCAAACTACGAAACATCTGACGAGCATTACTTGTTAAACGTTCAATTTCTCGTATCATAAAATCGTCACCCAATCGCTTAGTTTGAAGATCCCGTTCTTTAAGCTGATTGGGAATGAGCTTCTTAGCATTGTTGTACATTTCACAGTAGTCGTAGGTTAATTTGTTTGTTGTTATCATTAATTCTTTATCAAACAAAGTCTCCTCGTCATCCTCCAGTGCCTCAACTTGTGGTAACTCAATTTCGCACATATTTTGCAACACTAATAGATCATTTTCAACAAAATTCTGCATGATTCGGTGAACATTTTGATCTTCGAGTTCTATTCCTAGCCGATAAAGCATCCACGCAGCAATGTATGCCTGGGCCACATTTCGGTTGGCGGCTTCAATCGCTGTTTTTGCCAATTTTGTCTGAAAATTGTGTATAATTTGCCAAAATTCCGTTTCAACTCGACTCATAATAGTAGCTGTGCAATCACATAAAACTATTTTGTTTTTCCGACACACTCCAACACAAATCAAAATTTTAGTTGAAAGTATGTTAAAAATTTTGTTATAAAGATGATCATTTAATTCGATTTCTATTTGATTTAGCATTTCTACTAAATTTTCAGTAGTTAAATGCTGATCAGGTTGTTGTTGTTGTTGGTCTGTCTCTGTTTCGTGTGGAGCAGAACTGAGACTTTGGTTGTTGTTGTCGACCGAGGATGTGACCAATTCAGTCTCATTTGTTTGTGCCTGTTCGTGTCCTGTTGGGTCATGTGACGCTGATGAGTTCATGCCATTCTTGGTTTCGTTTACTTCTACTAGATCCTCAGTAGAAAGATATTGAAGATGGCCGTCATACGATTGATAGGTTGCCGTACACAGAGTTTGATAACTTGGCCTGACTTTATTAAATAGTTTTGCTGGTAATTTGGGTTTGGGTTTATCGATTGTGGGATTTAGTTGGTCTTTAAGTTGGTTTAATCTATACTTAAATCTACTCATTGTGCTAACATTTTGGTCATTTAACCAATCAACATTACTCCGAAACCACGCATGTTCAACCATAATATCCGACACATCATCATTGTGAAAATTCTGATTTTGCACAAAAGCTCCATTTGGGTGGTACTGGCTTTCCACGTAATCTAGAAACCAGTCTAATAGACTTTTAATGTTGTCCATAAGCTCAAAGTGCTCACAACCATAAAAGTGTCGTATATCCTTGAGTGTATCAATAGTTTCACGATGGTGTTTCATATAGTCGTCCATTGGATTAAGATCTAACTCATCTGAACCACTATCACTACAACCTTCATCATCATCATCAACACTTTGATCCATTCTTGATTTGGTTGATTAGGTTCTTCCAGCTTATTTGACACTGAACAAGAAGGAGAACAACAAAAGAAGAATAGCTTTGATTTTATAAAGTAAATTGATCTGTTGTTGATCAGTTTCGATTTTTGAAGGAGCTGTTTTGATGTTTGTGTTGATGTTACACTTACAGCAGGCTTTAGTAAGTTGATTATCTTTACTTTTGAGTTTACAAGTTAAAAACACGAATGACGACAATCAACAGAACAGCACACACACACACTAACACTAACACACATTCGATGAACAGTAATGGATATTATTATTTTCGTAAGTGGTTTCAGTGATGAATCAAATACAGACACGAACGGCGCAGAACAGGACAACAACAACAAGAACCGCAACACACTCACTCATTCGCCGACTGTTTGATGCATGGCACTCAAATGTTGAAGCCCTAAAGCCATACTCTTGGTCATATCATCACTACTAAGACAAATGCACTGATACAACAGAGAGCGTTCAGACAACTGTTGTATTAGAGTATTGGATGATAGTGATGAAGATAGTAATGCACGACGTGCACAAACTTAGGGATGATAAGAAGATATCAGTGCAATCGGTTAAGATTCGATGAAACTGTCAATGTGTGCGTTAACTTGTTCAAATGACAACGAACGATACGACGATTGGCGGAGCAGAAAATGTGCGTGCGTGTTCGTATGCAAGATGAGATGGCAAATGGAGGGCAAACTCGAGGAAAAAGACCGTTGAGAACAACCGAAACCAACGCGAACTAACAGATGGCTGCAAACTAAAATGCAATAGAGAGCACAATTGGCATACTTCAAAAAGACTATAGACAAAAAAGCAATTCAAATTTATGTGCCATTACGAAACGAACATTACCACCCTGCCTGGTCGTTCGGAGAGAGATGGACCGAAGGGTACCGAGAGTAATAAGTACCTTCGTTCTTTCCAACTGTTCATTTTATCTTTACCATGGACTAACTTTTTGTTTCACCTACTCGGGCGCACAAACACACAGGCACATGAAGTTAATGGCTCAATGGCTGTTGCGTGATGCATACTGTTCGAGTGAAAGAACTAACTGACTGAATGACACCGAATCCGAACAGGCTTTCACATGCAAACAGATTTATGACACTTTTTAAGTGCTTTTTGCTCTGATCATAAAGAGGGCTCTGTCGATTGCCGCCAAGTGAGTTCACTTTAGCTAGCGCAAGATAAGTCAAACTCATATCTATTATCGTTTTTTCTTGATAAAGTCTCTCTCTCTCTCTCTCTCTCTCTCCCTCTCCCTCTCCCTCCCACTCTCTCTCTCTCTCCTTCTCTCTCTCTCTCTCTCTCTCTCTCTCTCTCTCTCTCTCTCTCTTTTCCATAATATAATCTTCATGTATTCACACTCTTTGCATTTACTCTGTGTTCTATGTGGCTTTATTTACTGTTTTAGAACGAAAAACATCTACAATGAACTCGAACGAAGATGATAAAATAGAAAGAAAGAAAGAAAGAAAGAAAGAAAGAGAGAGAGAGAGAGAGAGAGAGAGAGAGAGACAGAGATCGAAGGTTAAACACGAGTTGATTTATGTTCTCAATTTCCATAGAATTCACTTTAATTGGATTTTATTGAAACACTGAACAGTACAGAATATTACAATATGCAAGGTTAAAATGTGTTAAAATAGGTCATCATATAAGTGACAAATTTATGATGATGATGATGATCATGATGATGGACAAGAAAGAGAGCAACAGCAGCCGCAGAAGCAATACAAAACGTAAAACAGTAAATCTTATATTTGCTCAGTGAAGACAATATTATTTGTAGTCAATGCTAATCGTGTGAAGTCAATTGGTTACATTACTAATGACTTAATAACCAAAAAATCAAATACATTAGTCGGTGCATCATTTTAACGCGATTTTTGCACTTTAAAGCTCCTTGAAAGGAGGTTCTCGGAATGGCTCAGTTGGTTAGAACGCTGTTGGTCTATGTCGAATTGCGTAGGTTCGCGTCGTAGTCTCGGACTGATTTGTTTTATTTTTTATTTTCTTTTATTAAATTCATTTCAAAACATATTTATGAAACATTAAAACAATCTGTCTATCTTTGATTACATTTAATTAAAATAAAAAATAAAAAACATTACTTTACTATAGCCGAAACATAACTTGGCATGCGCGTCACTTAAAGCGCGTCACTTAGTCCAATGGACATAGTATTCTGTATGTGCACTCGAACGACCGGCTCGGAAGGGATGGGCTAATCTAAAGCGCAAAGGCGGACAACGATCTCGTACTTGGGTTGGTAATTCGCTTTGACAGGAACGCATGATGGTCGCTCGTGTTCGTTATTTCGAGCGTGCGTGCAACTGCCAGTGCGTCCGACAATCAAACACGACTAGGCGAGTTGAACGGAGGCTGCATTATTTTAACTGATTCGCAACCTAGAGCCTTGCAATTGATACCATTGGATTTGTCTTGAAACGACCATTCTGTAGAGTCCAAATACTCTTATGAAAATATATGGATAAAAGAGTAAAATCAGAGTTAGCACAGATCAATGAGGTGAGATGGACGGCTGCAACAGCAACGTCATCAGCTCGAGTCAGATCGAGAAGAGAAGAACTAGTTTGGCGTGCTCGCATTAGATGAGTCTGCGTGTTCGCGTTGTATGCCTGGTGGACTCGTGTGCGGTAGTATACTCGAACGCACTTAGCCCATACAAACATAATGTAAACAATGTAAATTTTCCAGTAAGTCCCGCATTTGCCATTTAACTAATATTATCATCAAAATTAGGATAGAGCTGATATCAATAAGCGCTCTGGTGGTTATTTAGAAATATTTAGTACAACTCACAATCTCAATTCGAGTTGCCCAGCATAGATAAGAGTTCGTTACACAGAACACAACCACCAACTTAGCACCACTACGAGTAAGTCATCTTCAGTGTTGGTTATCGTGGTGACTCGATTTTCCACATTCGAGAGGCAGCGGCGGCCGAGGCTGCTGCTGTTGACGTGGCCGATTGTATGTGTATTGATGGACGAACGGACCGATGGAGTGAACTTATCAAAACGAAATTGGCGGAGTGAACTAGTAAACAAAAGAATAAAGCAAAAGGCAAAAACCAAAAACCAAAAACCAAAAACCAAAAACCAAAAACCAAAAACCAAAAACCAAAAACCAAAAATGCAAAATGCAAAATGCAAAATGCAAAAGGCAAAAGGCAAAAGGCAAAGGAAAAAGGCAAAAACCAAAACCAAAACCAAAACCAAAAAGCAAAAAGCAAAAATCAAAAAGCAAAAAGCCAAAAGCAAAAAGCAAAAGGCAAAGGCAAAGGCAAAGGCAAAGGCAAAAACCAAAACCAAAACCAAAACCAAAAACAAAAACAAAACCAAAACCAAAAAGCAAAAAGCAAAAGGCAAAAGGCAAAAGGCAAAGGCAAAACCCAAAACCAAAACCAAAACCAAAAATGCAAAAAGCAAAAAGCAAAAAACAAAAATGCAAAATGCAAAAGGAAAAACGGAAAAACGTTGAGTGTAACGGTGAGTGAAATGAGGCAGACAGCGAACAAAGTGCCAATGCTGGTGGCGAATGGTCATGGTGGCTTTCCTTGGAACTGGTCAATCGATGCCCCGCATGGAGTGTGACGGTGAGTGAAATGAGGCAGACAGCGAACAAAGTGCCAATGTTGGTGGCGAATGGTCATGGTGGCTTTCCTTGGAACTGGTCAATCGATGCTCCGCAAGGGATGTGACGGTGAGTGTGATGTGGCAGACAGTGAACAATGTGCCAATGTTGGTGGCGAATGGTCATGGTGGCTTTCCTTGGAACTGGTCAATCGATGCTCCGCAAGGGATGTGACGGTGAGTGTGATGTGGCAGACAGTGAACAATGTGCCAATGTTGGTGGCGAATCATCGAAGTGCTATTGCTTGGAACAGGTCTTTCGATGCTCGGATATGTAGTTTGAAAGGAGAGAGTTTGGCTCAAGAAACAAGAATATTCCGCATTTACAGCTACACTTCTTCGACGGGCGTACTGAGATAGCACTGACTTGCCGGTAAAAACGTAAACCTAAGTATGTGGCCAAATGGCAATGAGAGTAAACGTAATTCTCCCCGTCGACTGGCGGACTGTCATTTCACTCACCTGCCGATATAAACCTGTAACTTAGTAAGTTGCCATTGTGGCACTGCTAGGCGACATACTGGTCGGCGTCGAAGGACAGACCGCCTGTCATTGGGCGCACTGTCATATCAAACCTGACCTAAACCAAACTCGTACTACTAGTGAGCCACTCTAAAATGAACACAACAGTGGACACAAATCGAATCTGCTTTGCATTTGGCGCCCATGTGTGTTGCGAAGCCGGAGAGTGATGTGCTGGGGGGTCCTGAGAAGCAGAGGGTCTCAATTTAATCAGGTAAATCAGTACAAGACAGAGAATGATGATCTAAGGAACGGTGTTGCAAGTTGAGTTAAAACGTACTTGTGGTTATGAGTGTGTGGATGTGGGTGTTAATGATCAAACGATGAGCAATACTACAGCACTACTACTCGACCAGTGAGACCAGTGACTTAATAGTATGCAGGTCACTTGGTCTTATTGGATTGTCCAATTCAGTAAATACAACTAACAAATTCACTAAAAAAACAAATCACTTACATTGGTTAATGATTTCACATGTTTGATGGTTGAGATGTCCACATTCTGTGTAAGTCAATTCGTGTTTTATCCTGGGTATTTTGTCTTCGGCAACAGAGTTTTGCAATGCTCGATTGAATAATAATGACGCAAGTGGTCGTTTTGCGGAATAAAATGTCTTTGCGTTTATTGTATGGCCGATTTGTTCCATTTTTATAGCCTTTTTTAACAAATGTTGTAATTATATCACAATGAGTAATGAGTAAAAGAAGAACAATCAATATTTAACTGAGTTGTATTTAGGAAATATCGACTAGTTTATTTCTCTCTCACCAGGTGACGATAGTGTTCCTAGTGGAGCAGTAATTTTGTGTTTTGATTTTGATTGCTTTGGTGTGTTTGTGTGTACGCGCATAGTGTGTACTGAACTTTCTTGGCAGAACTTGTCAAAGAGATTGCATTTGATCTGGTTGTGTATTTGATGAGTTTGTCACTTTTACATTTACATTCACTTGAACTTGTCATTTAATTGTCATTTTATTAAATCATCCAATTCCAATGCATTCCGATCTATTCATTCACAAGTGGTTTTTGAACCGGAGGATGTGACACTTGATTCAATATTTAATTAGACCATCCCTGGTGAACTGATTAATCTAACAGTAATGTAATGTAATTAAGCCAAACATCAAATTGAATCTTAATTTTTAAATATATCTTTCCGAGTTCATGTTTGGTTGCCCTGACTGCAATTTGATGCACTCAACGGGAGAACACTGCATACTCGCATACGTTCATTTATTATTAGTGCCCAATGCACCAAACAAAAATTCACCAGAGTGAAATCAAATTATAATCTCCCACTGAGCAAGACGTGTGATCTGAGTAACTCACTCATATGAATTCACTCTACATTTGTTTTTTATAATTAGTAACACGATAAAACAAGTCAACCATGTGATCTAAAAAGGATGAAGGCACAAACACTGCACGACATCGAAACATATGGTGACAATGAAGTGAGACGTTAATATGATGATGATGATGAGAAAAACATAATAGGTCAAAGTAATGTGATGACAGGTATAACAGATTCACATATGGCGAGAGTGGTCAAATCAAATTCAAGTGTTGCACAAATACAAAAACACAAAATGTTGGACAGCTTGTGATGACATGAGCGTTTGACCGAACGATTCTCGACAAATGTTCAACATCATCAGAATGACGGTGATGTTCGGTCAGATGATGACTTTGTACCGGTTGACTTTCTTGAAGAGAATTTGACTGACAGCTGTTACGAACAACTGCGACTATTGACTCATAAACAACAAGAACAACAACACTGAAACTAATTTTGAATGCATATTAGAATTTAATTATATCAAATTTATAATGGAACCAACTTTCAATTTGCTTTTGTGTTTTGTTGTTTTGTTGTTTATGATGAATGCTTCCGTCTTTTGATTATCTCCTCTCTAGTACCACACAGTTCCAACTGCACCGTACTGCAATGCATCAGCATCATCGTCGATTCCTCAATTCTAAGTTGTCTTCTGTATAGCACCTTGTTTTGTTTTTAATTTGGAACACTTCTTTATTTCTTCTCACTCTTTGGCATTTCTGTGTGCATAGTGTGTGAGTCTCTCTCTCTCTCTCCCTTTCTCTCTTTCTCTCTCTCCCTCTCTCTCCTCTCTCTCTCTCTCTCTCTCCCTCTCCTTCTCTCTCTCTCTCTCTCTCTCTCTCTCTCTCTCTCCCTCCCTCCCTCTCTCTCTCTCTCTCTCTCTCTCTCTCTCTCTCTCTCCCTATTTATCGTCCTCAATATTGAGTGACATTTAAATTTAAATGGAGGGTCATTAAGTTTAATGTATAAAATATTCAGTAATGCTTAGCAATAAAGAGTAACGCGAATACAAACCCAGTTGGGATTTGGTGAGCCGCGTCTCTCGGTAACGGTACAGTACATTCTGGCTAATTAATTTACTAAAGTGGTAAATGCAAGTAGTTTGTTTGTCCGACGACGTTAATAGCGCATTAGACATTATCATTCACTTGACATTAGAGGGTGCTAGTAATTGACAGATTGAACGGAACATGATTACACAACAGTCTCTTAATGGCCTGAGTGAACTTTGATTAATTTCATCTTAAGGATTAGTTTGTGCTCTGATTTGACAAAATTATGCGTTCCACTTAATATGTCAATTCAGATTGGTAAATAGTTAGATCATGCAATCCATAAGATTTCGATGACTCAACAAATGTAATGTTAGTTAAGTAAATGTGTCTGTAATCTCGGTATTATCGTCAAGTGGAACACTTCGTGTGCCTCTCTCTCTCTCTCTCTCTCTCTCTCTCTCTCTCTCTCTCTCTCTCTCTGTTCTCATAAATTTTATACCTAATTCGGCGAACCACTAACAAACAGTTGATTTGAGAACAATAATAATGCCTGTCTGTATGGTTAGCAAAGCACAGTTCCAAGTGAAAGGGATTTTAATTTAATATTACTCTTGGGGGGGGTTTGGAGGCCTTTTCCGATGAATTCATTTTCTGCACTTGTGTGGAGAGTCGCATTGAGTACAAAAACTCTTTCGTTGAGGCCTACGTCGTTACGGCCGCCGAGAACACCAAAAACAAACATCAATTGGCCTAATGGTGAACAGGGGATAAGAGAGTAATTGTGTATGTTCACTTGAAAATCAGTTCACTAGTTCACTAATTAAATATTTGGAAAAGAGAACTGAAAATGTCTTCAACACAAAATGTTAATAAATTTGTATATTACTGTAAAATGGAATTAAACTCGTTAAAATCAATTAAACAGCATATGAATGGCGCATATATTGGTCAAAATTGAATCTCCAAATTGGTTTCTAAAAACATTTGAAAAGTAGTGCTTTGATTTCAAAATAATTGGCAAATAAAAGAAGAAGAGAGGATGATAAAGAAAATAAATAAGCAAAATTTGTGTGGATTTATTATTTAAATGTGTTAGACAATTTCCTATTTGTTCCGTTATTGTTTTGTTTGTTTAGCCAAACAACAACAACAACAACAACACACATAACTTGGGAATTAATTTGAATGTGTGAAACAGTCAGTTAATGGTCCCTTAGAGATGATTTTCTCTCAAGTCTCAATGGCACTTTGAATTGGACCATTCATTTTATTGCTTTATTTTAAATTTAGTCCATTATTAAGCATTTTGGGATAGAACAGTAAAACTAGTGAACAACTAGCTTAATGCAAATGCTCACAAATGAAAAATTAATCTCCAAAATGAAACCAAACTATCTAATTTATTGATTTTACTCATATTATATTGTATTCTCTTGCATTTGGGCTGTTTGTATATTATTTGAGCCAAAGTCCAGAGTAGTAGGACCATTCCACTGGAAAGAAGTAATTGGACACGAAACTATTTTGGTATTCGCAAGTTTTCTTCGTTTTTAGTGACTAGAAAGTGGAGTGTGTGTGTGTCTGCATAGATCATCCGTAGGGCATTCGTGCATATTGCTCATTATGTATGCACAAAGCATAGATTGCGAAATGAGAATTTATGTGTTGGGAAGCTAGTAATTCGACGCATCTGTCCCAATTATTGCAATTTTCATCAAAAAGTGACCTTTTTCTTACTTGCCAAATCTATTGTATCCCTTCCTGATGCTTTGATAATTTAGTAGTCCAGTCAAATTTGACTACCAATGATGAACCCAATCATATCAATGAGTGTACCATGTGTATTGAATAGTTATTATTAGTTTTGATGCTTTAAAACTCTGTGGTGGTAAATGAAAATGGTTCAAGCTGGTTTGCAATCGTGCGGGCGAAATAATGATGATGAAGAAAAACAAATCACACTTAGTATGAGCTTCGATTATGTAATACAGCTCAGAAAAGTTCGTTATGAGACAGACTGAGAGAATGTTAGTAGAAAACAAACAGATTAGGAATTTGACGCCAAAGTTAATTGGGAATTAGTG
>JAKIJQ010000126.1:365000-372500 GCA_023373905.1 Rhizoglyphus robini | reverse complement strand
CATCGCGCTTCAGTTCGCTCCATTCCCCATACTTGTGAATGGCCGAAGCTCGAATCCATCCTTTGCACAGACGCTTACCGAAAAATTGTACAAAGTACTTAATCACTTGTTTGGCTAAATAAAAAAATGCAACAATTTTGAACATTATAGAACTCCTTTTGCCTTTACTTACCCCGGTTCTTTTGGGTGTAAGTGAAATGTGGCCGAAAGGGCTCAATCACGACCATTGCGGGCCAGTAGGCCCATCTTCCCATTTTAGCCCACACCAAATCACCTGTACTGAAATTGCCCACTTTTGGACGATTATGCAAAATCAGTGAAGTCCTGGGATGCAATTTGTAGTTGCGCTCCTCTTGCAGCAGTTCCATCCGACGCGGAACCCGCATATTGTGTATGGGTTCCACTGGCACCACATTGTCGGGCAATCGGTTGCAACACTCTTCGACAAGTTTCTTCTTAATCCTTGCAACACACTCAAAGTTCAATGTACCGAGGCGTTGTTCATATTCAAGTCTGACAGCCTCGGGCAACTCATCACTCGGAAGGCGAACTGATACTGAGGGTTTTCGATTCCTTTTCTTGCCTTTCTTCTTGAATACTTTTTTACGCGAACGCGCTGGTACATTGGTTGACACGTTAGCCAATGGGTTCTTTGCCCGTCCTGTGTTCTCTCTTAAATTGTTGTGTTTGAATATTAGATATTGGAACTGATATAAATCCGCTTGTTTAATCTTACCTTTTGACACATCGTGCTCGTCTTTGACCGATTTTTAGGTTAGTACGTGATGCAGCGCGTAGTTTCATCTTTCATAAATTGCTTGATTCAAGTAACTGTCTCGACCTTTTAAAGTGAAAATTGATTGAATCAATAGTTGTAAACTTTTCAGACACACACACACACACACACACACACACACACACACACACACACACACACACACACACACACACACACACACACACACACACACACACACACACACACACACACACACACACACACAATAAATCATGGAACAAACAAAAGTCTTTGATAAATGCTACTAATGATACACACGTTGCTAGTCTCTGTTTCGGTAAATTTTGATTCACAATTTGTCAATTAAAATTAAACTAACAAATAAGCAAACAGAAAGAGCGATTGGATATATGCATTTGTATTTAGACCCTTTGAATTTCCTTTTTGAGCACATTCTTAGTTCGAGTTTTTTTTTCGAACAATGTTGAGGCTATTTTCTCTTTGTGTGTTGTAGCGGCGGTCGCTTTGGCACTGACCACAGCCACAAGTAATCGAACCGAACAAATCGTTTGAACTGGCCATCCAGCGACCAGTACATATACACGAACACACATACGTTACTTTACCAATTCACATCTACATCATTTGTACAACACGTTTGCCAAATAAACTCTGTACAACAAACGATACCTACATTGGTGACCCGTGACTCAAGACACCTTACCCTTCTGTCTCAACCACTCGAAATGGACAAACTTATCAACTTTGACTGTGACTTGGCTCCAGAACCAAAGAAAAATCCCACCGAAGTCAAAGACACGTCGGTATCGCCTTTAATCGAAACGTCGTTCAAGCAAGAACTCAAGGATGAAACTACCGCCAAGGCCACTCGCCAAGAAGTGCCACCCTCATCCGCTGAGTCTCTCATCGCCACCTTCACTGGACAGCTGACCGTGGTACCAATTTCGAATCAAACTTATTCTCCCATCTCGTAAACATTCTCGGTACCAAAAGAATTCGTACTTCTTCATATAACCCGAGAGCGAACGGCATGGTCGAAAGATTCCATCGCCAACTTAAATATTCCCTCAAGTGCCACTTAGCCGACACCGATTGGGTGGATAAATTACCCATAGTTCTACTGGGAATCCGATCTACAGTCAAGGAAGAATTGAACGCAACACCTGCTGAGATGGTCTATGGAACAAATCTAACTCTCCCTGGAGACATGATGGAAGGGCCCAACACCGAACCACAACTCAACCCTACCGACTATGTCGATCAACTCAGACAACGAATGGCCAACCTTCAACCAATCCGTTCCAGATACACACATCGAGAGGAATACATTCCAAAAGATCTCGACACGTGCAAGTACGTCTTCTTCCGAACCGATAGCGTCCGGACTCCACTTCAACGACCGTACACTGGACCGCACAAGGTAGTCGGCCGAAAGCGATACACCATCACCATTCAGACGAACCATGGCCCAGAGGACGTCTCTATCCAACGCGTCAAGCCTGCCCGTGTGGACCCGAAAACCGTCCGGTTCGATCTGCCGAATAAACGTGGACGACCTCCGGCTCGACCACTGGTGGGGAGTGATATAGCGGCGGTCGCATTGGCACCGACCGCAGCCACAAGTATTCGAACCGAACAAATCGTTCAAACTGGCAATCCAGCGAACAGTACATAATCACGAACACACACACGTTACTTTACCAATTCACATCGACACTATTTGTACAACACGTTTGCCAAATAAACTCTGTACAACAAGCGATACCTACAATGTATCACTTCTGACAAACGCACAAAAACGCGAATTGAATCGACTGACTAAAGTGAACTGATTTGTTGCTAACACAGATGTTAGCCATCATCGCACAATGATAAAATGCAACCAGACACAAACCAAAATAGAACAACCAAATGTTAATAAAAAAAAGTCACACAACGTCAAACAAATTTAAGTGCGATCTGATTAATGTGAAACGCAAACCGAAGAGGGTACGTTTGTGTGTGTGTGGGTGCTCTAGCCATACAATGAGAGAAAACAAAACAAATATACGCACATTGCCACACAGACAATCATCACTCGGAGTTTGATGAAACGTTGTGGTGACGAGAGAGAGAGAGAGAGAGAGAGAGAGAGAGAGAGAGAGAGAGAGAGAGAGAGAGAGAGAGAGAGAGAGAGAGAGAGAGAGAGAGAGATAAACGGTCTTTATTAGTTCAAAACTAACCAAAGAAGGAGCTGCTCACAAAACTAGTGAGTTGCCTTACGACACAGCATAGTAATCAATCTGATAAGACAATAGTTACATAAATGAAATTTGAGGGTTACAAAAAATGAATACTGTAAAACAATGTGAATACTGTAAGTGGTGTAAATACTGTAAATATAAGTCAAACAAAATGTCTAGCCATAAATGTGAAAGTGAATCATACGCACTGAACATGACAAAACGGTCTCAGCTAACTCGGGTAGTGCTTTCTTATCCAAATGGAACCTGTCGAGAGAGAGAGAGAGAGAGAGAGAGAGAGAGAGAGAGAGAGAGAGAGAGAGAGAGAGAGAGAGAGAGAGAGAGACGTGAACATGAATGACACAATCATTTCTAATTTATTTAGAGAGCAGAGTGTGATACTCTCAAATCTAAACGAAACATTATGTTTTAAAGAATAAATTGAATTTGAAATGAAGAGAGATAATAATGCACACACAAAATGCGACACACAGACTAATTCTATTGAAGTCAAACTAAAACAGTGCAACCACTTACAATACTCACAAATAAATAAAGCGAGAGACAATTGGCTCCATCAGCAAAATGTCAGACCACTGAAAATTGTGTGCGTCCGTGCGCGCCTATGATTGAAATGTGAAGAAAACAGAGTAAACCGAACGCAAACGAACACACACGAACACACACATTCGAGCGAACACTCGAACGTACACATTCAACTCGAACAGGATCACCGCCGTGAAAATGAGTAATGCACAATCTGAAAGAGGAACGAGAAAGAAAGAAATCCCAATGATCAATAGTGTAATCACTCCGTCATAAAACCGGAAAATTCGAATTTGAATATACGAATGTTTTGTGCGTTCCGTTTTTTTTTGAATTACATTGAGATGCTCAAATCAGATTGTCCTCGGAAAATTAATTTACTGTTTAAGGTGTCTCGGAGACTCATCTTGAATCATCTAGGGTTAAAAACAATTTCCTATGTGGAAAGTATCGACATGATTGCATAGACCCCTTTTATGTACATGAACGCGTACTCGAAATAATACTAATAGCAAACATCATTCTTTCCCGTACAACTCATAGCTATAGTCATCTCATCTATAAAATCGAATCAAATTTAAACATACACGTGCACGCAAAACAACAAATGATCAATCATAAAACATTGGGTGCATCGCGCCGCAGAGAGTAATACTACTAACTAGACACACTCAAAGAGTCAAAGTCAAAGTCAAAGAGGATTATAATAATTTACAATGTGTCTATTCCAATGAATTGTCTTGTGCCTCTTCTCACTAAATCACCTTCTCATATTAGATCATCGTTTGTCTTTACACTCGTGTCCATCTCATCGGTCTGTCGCCATAGTAGCCAATGACTATTGGTACAAGTGTGGACGCATTGCAAGCACAGACGCAATGTCTCGATTATGTTGTCATTTCTTGTGCCTTTTGATTCTGGTCAAATAGAAAGTGAAGCTAGTAAAGTGAGAGCATTTTATATTGGACATGTCATCATCTCCAACACAGTGCACTCGGTCTAAATCGATTGATTTAGTCATTTGTGAACTAGTGGACCATTCGTCGAAGGGATGCAGTGAAGTATGCAAACACATTACGGTCTATGGAGTTTCACTGATTTTGAGGCAAAAGGAATTGTTCCGCTCAGTGTGAGCAATTGGGCCAAACAAAGTGAGCTGAACTAGTTAGGTAAAGTAGGTGTGGACAATACTCTGCAACACAAGTTTGGCTCAATTAGATCAACAAGACAAAGCCACACTTACAGCAACACTAATATGCGATTTGCTCATTTGAACACCTTGGCCTGCTTCACCAAAACAGGCCTCACAATTGTACAAATCGTGTATAATTGGAACACTTGGTCTTATTAGGTGAAGTAGGTGTGGACAATACTCTGCAACACGAATCATCATCTGATCATTTGCTCTAGTGCCACATTGAGTGACCCATCGGTCAATGATAGTGAGGCAGTGCAGCTTAGGCGGCAACCACCAAGTGATGATAACAGAACACACACACACACACACACACACACACACACACACACACACACACACACACACACACACACACACACACACACACACACACACACACACACACACACACACACACACACACACACACACACACACAACCGAACAGTCTATTTATTATAATTCAGTACAGCACCTCTGTCTAGTCGGTCTGCTGTTCCTAATTTAGTACCCTTCACAAAATCTACGCAAACACAAATGAAAGCAGAACACTCCGGTTACTTACTAATATTTGATCGTCGTATGTCGATCTTGACCTTAATGTGAGTTGTTTGGTTATTGACCGACTGAACTTGAGGAAGTAAAAAAATGTTGAGAGCGTTGAGGTTCAACTGTAGCAGCCCTAATAGTAGTACTTATTTCTGCCACCAGATGGCGTTATTCTGTATTTATTCACGCGCCCTAGCGCCGCCATTTGTAACGTCATATTTGAACAGTCACACACACTAACACATACATGAGTCAGCTATAACATGCTTGATTCTCCTCAATTGTATTCATTAACCACTCATCACTTGACCTGAATGGTCACGCTGTTCATTTAGCTATTCTTATCTAGATTAAATTCTCTGCTCCTTCAATAAACTCTTCCGAGCACAGCACACTACTACACAACTAACTTGATGATTAATGTACGTCTGATACGCCTCTCTTTGTACGAGTGTACAAAAAAAGTGAAAGTGATTCGATGTATATCTGTCGTAAAGAAGCTACACTCAAATGAAAAGAAAACAAAGCGTCAATCAAATTTCGATATTAAGTACACTACACAGACTGTGTTATGGCAATAAAAGTGATGAACACAAACAGGGGAAATGCAAAACATCAATAAAACCTACACAAACAGAAGTAGTACTGTACACTGTCTGTCGATGAGATGGTAGTCAATGAATGGCATATGATACACGAGTCGGGATTCTATTTATGTAAAAATAGAATGCGAAAGAAGAAATAAATGTGAGGAAGCGAGATGCACAGAAAACAAAAACAGAATGATGATGATGCTTGTGCGAGACGAGCCTGTGTGCATAGACTGCACTGTGCGAACGATAGACACAAGAGAGAACACAACACAAACAAAGAAAAGGTCAGCAGACAGGCGAGATGTGCTTTACATTTGGTGACTGAACCAGATTGCAAAGTGTTCACTGATCACACACACAACCACACAACGCTCAACATCATCAACATCATCATCATTGGTTATGTACATGCAAAGTGCACCCGTGTGCGTGTGTTTGCCTTTCAATTTGTTAGCAGAGAGTGCGAGAGAGATTGGAAGAGAGAGAGAGAGAGAGAGAGAGGGAGAGAGAGTGAGAGTGAGAGTGGGAGGGAGAGAGAGAGAGAGAGAAAGAGAGAGAGAGAGAGAGAGAGAGGGAGAGGGAGAGAGAGTGAGAGTGGGAGAGAGTGAGAGAGAGAGAGAGAGGGAGAGGGGAGAGAGAGAGGGAGAGGGGAGAGAGAGAGAGAGAAAGAGAGAGAGAGAGAGAGAGAGAGTGAAACACAAGCGAACACACATTCGGACATACATTCGAACGGACACATTCAATCCGAACAGCATCACTGCTTTGAGATGTAAAAATGTAATGCAATATTTGATAGGAGAATCGCAATCACCAAATAGTGATATTATTCAAAAATGATTAAAAAATAAATAACATAAAATAGAAAGATTCGATTTCGAATTTACGAAAGTTTTAAGCGTTCAGTTGTTTTTTGTAAATAACAAAAACAACACAGAGACACAAATTAGTTTGATCTTGAAATATTAATTGACTGATTAAGGGAATGTCCTGTTTGGATAATATGTGACACGAGCCTATGTGAGTAGACTGCACTGTGCGAACGATAGACACAAGAGAGAACACAACACAAACAAAGAAAAGGTCAGCAGACAGGCGAGATGTGCTTTACATTCGGTGACTGCATCAGATTGAACAGTGATCACACACACAACCACCTAACGCTCATCATCATCATCACCATCACTGGTGTTGTACATGGAGAGTGGTAGTACACCCGTTTGCGTGTGTTTTCCTTTCAATTTGTGTGCAGAGAGAGAGAGAGAGAGAGAGAGAGAGAGAGAGAGAGAAACAGAGAGTTGTACTGTTGAGGTACAAAAAAAAAAGAAAAAGCTCGTTGAGTCATATTCGAGACAATTTTAGAGCAATAGAGAAATGGCAATGGACTGTAAAGAATCTGATCTTACCTAAGAAAAATAATCATAAAGCCAATAAGCGAGTTTAGTTTCAATCAGCAATTCCACAAAATCAAACCCACTCAAATAAAACTGAAAGAGATCCACAGTGCACCAAAAAGGGAACAGAATCGCAATAGACAAACCAAGTGACACACAGTGAGTCTCTGGCTCTTTGCTCAGTGCCAATGCAAAAAGTCGTTCAGTCGCTAAGACCATTTATCCGAATCGAATTTAACCACAAAAAACCAAACAAGCATCG
>JAKIJQ010000126.1:282500-360000 GCA_023373905.1 Rhizoglyphus robini | reverse complement strand
GTTTTACTTTTTTCTTTGATATTTTGCATTTTTGTTCGTTTCTCGAGGATTATATTTCAAATCAAATTAAGTGTCTGAACTGTACTGTTCAATTTGTTTTGCCTTAAATTTATTCCCAAGTGGAGACACGACATTCTATTCTCTCGACTCATATTTGTTCCATGAGAAAAAGTGGATTTTAGTCTTTAATATTCGTGTCAATAGTAACACATATGGGAGAAGGATAAATCGGAAGATGTGAAGGCCTGAGAGAATGTGTATTGGTTGCTATACAAATGTCTATTTTTTACCTGCAATCTTTTGTGTTGGCTCGATTGTGTTTGTTCTTTGTGAGATCTTGAGAGAATTGTGTGTGTGCTGCATCCGATACGTTTTTTATGTACACAAATGTAATAGCATAATTAAAAGAACACACGCAAACACACATCGACGTTACTCGCAAGTCTCGTTAATGTCAATCATAATTGCGCTTATTATTGAACTACACTTTCACATCACTAGTTTAGAGGCTAATATATAAATGCAAATGTGAAAAGACAATGACCAATAAATTTAGAGTTTAACAAACAAACAGAGGCAAGTGGTGCAAAGTGTTTGGTAGAGTGTATGAAGAGACACATAACACCAAATGCTTTGTCCGTACCAAATGAGCCTAACTAAATCGAATGTACATCTAATTTATGACAACTAGGATCTGTCTACCGCCTTCTCCACTACCAGTTGGTCGGTTAAATAAAACAAAATGGTAATAGGAAAAGACAATAAAGACCGATTAGTAAATGTGCAAACAAATCATAAAATCAATCGTTGCAATCTCACAAACTTAAACTCAACTCATATTAAACCAAAAGACCACAAACCACTGTCCGTTCAAAGTAGCTTGGCACAAAGTCGTAATATTATTGACGGAGTGTACGTTCACTACCACTTTGAATGACACGAGAGAGAGAGAGAGAGAGAGAGAGAGAGAGAGAGAGAGAGAGAGAGAGAGAGAGAGAGAGAGAGAGAGAGAGAGAGAGAGAGAGAGAGAGAGAGAGAGAGAGAGAGAGAGAGAGAGAGAGAGAAAGAGAGAGAGAGAGAGCGACTTATTATTATTATAATCATTATCCGAAATGGCACACATTCGTGTGTCGACATATTGCGAACGCTTATAACTTTTCAACTACAGAACAACAACAAAAAGGCGCAGAACCGAACCTAACCTTAACCTTCATTATTCAGTACTGTTTGTGTCTAGTGTAAAAGAAAAACAAACAAAACATAGAACAACAGAACTCTCTCTCTCTCTCTCTCTCTCTCTCTCTCTCTCTCTCTCTCTCACTCACTCGTGGCATACAAAGTGGCAGTAGAGCATAATAAAGAGACAAACAGAAACGCGCCGTACTGTGTAAATATTTAGACACGCGAGAGAAAGAGGAGAAATTGAAGATGTCATGAATGCTTGGCGATACAGACAGACGAGCAGACGAAGGAGACGAGGCAGAACGAGACACCAATTTGTGTTAAAGACGGCTAATCGCCCATCATTTGTTTTCTCCTTAAACGATATGTACTTACCCAAACTCGATCATCCTCTTCATCATCAAAAAAAAAACAAAAAAAAGAAATAAATCAACACACCAAATTGAACGATCAATCAAAATATAGAGATTTATTAGTATTATTCGATAATTAATGAGCAATAATTATGCTTTGATTAACATTGATATATATGTCATGATATTATAATTGTTTTATATTAATGTGTTGCAAGGTCTGATAGTGTTTTCACAGATTTTTAAACACAGAGAAGTTACTCGACAAGGAATAGGACACATAATTGAAAACATATGAATATTAGAACAAAAAATATGTATTTTATCGTTTAAAACGAAAGCAGCAGCAGAAGAGGGACTGATCAATGTAATAGTGAATCAAAGAGGGTAATAATAGTGGATATTTGTGTATCAATAGAGGTTCAATTGGGAAACAGTTTGGAACAAATGAGAACAAAAAGAAAGATAACGACAGGTTTCTTTGGTATTGGCTAAAAGTGACTGATTGATCATTGACTAAATAGAATTGTGAATGGTGTTTCATGGATTACTTAGACTTACGCAATCGTTTCCTTTCGACATACTCAAATGTGAACTTGATGCGTTCAGAAGCTGACTTTCTAGCCATATATTCAGCCTCCTCCAGTGCACCTGTCCAAGCTTCCATGTCCCCAACCTTGACAGATTCTTCTTTGACAAATTTGGCCTTATCTTTGGCATAATGCAAGGCCTCAAGTCGTGGCTTGAGTACTTCCTCCTTGTAACGGGTATACGGAATGTAGGCATCCACACGGGAAGATGGCAACCACTCTGTAGACTGCTCGTTGCCGAGGAACTGGACATGGTAAGAATCCACTTCACCTGCTATTTAGAAAGCACAACAGAGTGGTTGTGTTGATGAACAACTGCAAAACTAGAAACTTAATGAAGTTCACTTACCATTGGTCATCGTTGTATATATTGGTGGCTCGTTAAGGAGAATTCTTTTATCCTTTCCTTTTGGAAAGAAGGGATCGACGACGATCATTGCGGGCCAGTGGGGAATATTCGAGAAGTTGGCTTTTGGCCCAAACCAAGTCTCCTATCTTGTAATCTCCAAATCTTGGTAGACCTAGATTAAGTATTTCATCCCGAGGGCGGAGTCCTCGAATTCCTTGGCCCTCCAACAGCTCCATTTTACGTGGTTGTATGTCTCTTTGAATCACGTGCCGCACGTAGATAGGCAACTCTGCAAGATAGTCATCTGTGGTTTTTGGTCCATTTCTAGCCCTTGAAATGAAAACAGCTGCAGCCGGAGCTGCTTGGGCTGCTGGAACTGCTGGAACTACTGAAGCCGTAGAAGCTCCAAAAGCGGCAATAGCTGCATTTGCTGCTGCAATTGCCGCATCCAGTGATCCACGTGCCATAGTTTGTGCACGAGCTTCTGCTTCCGTTATACCCAAACTATACAAAAGAGTAGAGTTAAAAGGAATATATGCGCCTAAAGGCAACCCGGAATAAGTGGTTGTGGGCGAATTATCCTGCAAAAATTTAACTGCCCGAGCCATTAAAGCAGCTGCTTCTGCTGCTTCAGCATCATTTGATGAGGCGGGCGAAGCGTCACGCGATGTAACAAGTGAACTCAAAGAGTTTGGATGAATTTCGTGAGAAGCAGAAGCAATAGACGAATCTCCAATGGATTCATCCAAATTGTCAAACACAGAGGGTGACTGTGTTCCTGATGAAGAATCGCCATTCTTAGATGTTGGTGATTCCTGGCGAGGCGAGGAAGCCGCAAACAATGCTGATGATGCATTCAATGCAGTATGAACAGCAGATGAGGACGACCAAGGCGAAGAAGGTGCTCCCAGAACAATGTCAGTGTCAATGGACATTGGTGTGTTGGGAGACGAATTATGAACTGCACCCTCAGCAAATGATGCGTCCAATGGCGAGAGCGATGAATCAATCTGCGAGAATGACTCACCGGGACCAAAAGAGTTCAAACTCGAGCAGTAGTTCGATCCCACAAGAGAGTCCAAATCGGATACAAAAAGGAGCAACCGATAAAGTAGAAGAAGAAGAAGGAGGATATGAAGAAGAGGAAGCTAAAGCCACAGAAGCCTCATCAGATCCGACTTGTGAATTGCGATCACCGAACTCAAAACTCGAGCACCGTACAACTGCACTGGACTTGCATTTAGCTACATCTGGTTTCACTGCATGATTTATCTTAATGGTCCGTCGTTTTGAAACTCTTATTACGTTCGACTTGATCTCTACTTCGGGATGCTCCAAGATATAAAGCAACTGTTGGTTGTCTTCATTACATCTTTTACCATTCAATAGGATTTCCCATTTCATTTTGATTCTCGCATATTCCAAGTCCGCCTAATGATTTGTAAACATATTTGGTAAGACCTTTGTGGATGAATGTTTGTGTGTGTGTGTGTGTGTGTGTGTGTGTGTGTGTGTGTGTGTGTGTGTGTGTGTGTGTGTGTGTGTGTGTGTGTGTGTGTGTGTGCGCGCTAACTAATCGCGCTAGATTTACTTACTTCATTGAATTTGAGAGGGACACCGTGAGCGATGAAAGCAGCAAACTGGCACACAAATACACCACAATCATATTGATTCTTTTGTGTTGGTATTTCCTCTTCCTCTTCCTCCTCCTCAAGAGACACTCTTTTATTCCATTCTTCATTATCGAAAACGTCATCAGCGTGGTCAGGATAATATTTTTTTGCTTCTTTTTGAAGGAATTCGAGAATAACCTTAATAATTTTCGGATATTCGCCACCTTTTTGAGTCAAATAGTTTGACTTTTTTATCAGCGATGCGGATGACCTGAATAGATTGAATCCATTTCAAGGTCACAATATACCAACAAACACACTCAAATGATTCCAAACTTACGATCAACATCCAATGTGCACCAGTTTCCTTTCTTTCGAGTATTATCTTTTTCATAATTGGAATAAAAATAGTTTCATATTGAAACGGATTTATCCCAGGATTGGCCTCCATCTTATTATCAAAGTACTCGTAGTTGTAGGATGAGTACGCATACAACCGAGAACTTGGATTTTTTTGTATAATAAACTGGTTGTACCAATCTATAATCTGGAGTGGGCACACAATGAATTAAGCACATTTCAATAGACAAACAAACAATCGACCAAACATACCATTGCATCAACCCATTCCTTTGGATCCAAAGAGATGAAATTTTGTTTGTCGACTGGCCAATTTGTACCGACACTATTGAACCCACAGATAATAACATCGGGATCTAAATTATCCACTAATTTGTGAATTCTTTGCACTTGTTCTTCAATCTCTGTAGTGCATTCAAAGACCTCACGATTCGCAATCGGCTGTTTTGAAAGTTTTGCAGTTTTGGCTGGCCGTGCAATTCCCCCATCGTTGAGGGGATTTGCTGGTGCTAATATACGCTTGAGTGTAGGAATCGCTCTTTAAATTGAATATAGCTTAAGTTATAACAATGTTACCGCATCAATGCGTACACCACACAAACCTATTAAATCCTTTGGATGTTTCTTGAGCCTCATTTCGCTTGTTAAGATGGTTGCGCGCATTGATATCTCGAAACACTTTGTACTCTTTTAGACTTTTGAACTCATTAATATTTCTTGGAAATTCCCCTTTCCACGGAATATCCATTTTTGAAGTTGTTCCAATGTTCTGACTAACTGCGAAAAATGTTCGCCTCGTGTCACTTCGGTCGGAACCACCTTTGAAGTAATATCAAAATGATTGTGTCAATAATTTTTAACTCAATGTATTGTTGAGCAAAATTGCTCATTAATTAATCGATTTAAATCTGCTTGCAAATGAACTAATTTTATTGGGAGTTCATGCCCGTGAGTGTACCGGGTAAATACTATTTCGATATTGTGCAGAGCTCATTTGTTTCCGTCCGAGCTTGTGGTCTTGCGGCGTAAGACCAATTGAGTTAGAATGTGTGCAATTGGTTTGTTTGCTAATTTGCCTTTATCACATTTCGCCTTTCCAATAACCAACAAAGCAGCGAGGGAACGAGAAAGACAAGCCTTATTTGTCATAAATTAGGGACACCTTCAATTTGCTTCTGTGCGATTCACTAAATACATTCTCCACGGACAGTGCCTTTTGAGATCCTGCCATTACCAACGTCCGTCTCTCTCTCTCTCTCTCTCTCTCTCTCTCTCTCTCTCTCTCTCTCCCCTCTCTCTCCCTCTCTCTCTCTCTCTCTCTCTTTCTCACTCTCTCTCTCTCTCTCTCTCTCTGTCTGTCTGTCTGTCTGTCTCTCTCCCTCTCTCTCTCTCTCTCTCTCTCTCTCTCTCTCTCTCTCTCTCTCTCTCTCTCTCTCTCTCTCTATCTATCTATCTATTGCACTCTGCGATCGACTGGCTCAGTTTGTTTGTTTAGCTCTAAATTTATTGATCATTGTCTTTTCAAATTGGCATTTACATTTTTAGCCTCCAATTGAGCAAACAGAAGGGGTAGCCTTGATTGTAAGTGCCATTATGATTGACATTTACGAGTCTGTCCAGACCGGGAAATGTTTGTTTGAGTTTATACATTCAATTATCAAATTATATTTGCCTACTTAAAGAGCGTGTCGAGAGATGCACACACAACTCTCTCACCCATGGCGCATTTTTTCTCTCCCTTTTTCATATGGCACTAGCAAAATCGATTCGGAATGAGAGATCGCAGGTAGAAAACGATAATACCTCACATTTACAACTCTTTTTCCATTCTAGTCTCTACATCGTCCTTGAATTGGAGTTTTAGTCTGTTACGAGGGACACCACTTTCGAACACTAAAAGTCATTGTTCCTCATGAGACTAATGAGTTAGAGTGTAAACGAGTGCAATCGCTTGGAAATCAATTTAGAGTCCAAAAAATTGAGCGGTACAGTTCAAACACTTGAAGCGATCTGATCTTTGATTTGAATTACCCGAATGAACAGATCAAAAGTGTCAAAATCAAATGGATCTAGAGATGTGCCCTTTCTTGGGTAGTGTATCCGAGTTTTGGAAGAGAGGAAAAGGAGGCAGTAGGGGAATTTTAGATGGAAACCGGGAGAAAGGAACAGATGCAACGAAGGAGAGATTGAAAGTATTTGAAAAATAATAAATGGCGAGAGGGAGAGCGAGATTGGAAAACAGAAAATGAGAGAGAGAGAGAGAGAGAGAGAGAGAGAGAGAGAGAGAGAGAGAGAGAGAGAGAGAGAGAGAGAGAGAGAGGGAGAGAAGGAGAGAGAGAGAGAGGGAGAGAGAGAGAGAGATTAAAAATATGAAAAAAAAAGTAAAATAGATCTAAGTTATAATTGGTCCTAGTTAATAAATTAAGATATGGAAACTTCAATTGAGCATATTTACTAATGAGACAATTCCTACAGAATCATGCACAAATTCCTCAATCACTAATCTGAAAGCAATTAATTAAGCGATCATGGGCACACGCACACTAATCCCTGGCATAATTGAATTGCAATAAGAATAAGACGACTCCTGTGGCATATGGCGACACGAGACTTTTGTGTGTGTGTGCTGATTGCCATCGAAGATAAGTAGCCGTAATAGTATTTTGGAGACTTAACAGCTTTGTCCTGTTGCGACAGACACCGTCCGACCGCCGCTGGTAGTTGTCATATGAAGAAGGGAGACCCCGACCGAGTTTATCCCTTAATGAAACACACGCAAACAATTAAACCTCTTACTCGCCCATTGGGCCATTAAATTCCACTTTGGGTCATGTGCGTGAATGGAGAGAAAGGGGACCGAGAGAGAGAGAGAGAGAGAGAGAGAGAGAGAGAGAGAGAGAGAGAGAGGACCGAGAGATTAAGAGATTGACGGTGCGGGGCCCTGCTCACTGCAGGCTAAACGATTTACTACACCAGTGCTGATTTGTCCTTATTGACGTGTGCAAGGATGAGCATAGATAAGGCACATTAGGTTAATTGTTTCCATTCAATTTGGCCAAGGTCTAAGGATCGTGTTCGTAAGATGAACGCGGTGACAGCACCAATCTCAGTATTGAACCGAAGAATACGTTGCTTTTACATTCGCCGACAGCGCACAAACGAGCAAACACTGGCAGAATTTGGCCTGTTAAATTAGTCACGGTCTGTCGACACATCTGTGTCTGTGTCTGTGCACATTGTTTTATGGCTGTTCTCGCAAGTCCCCTTCAAGTTCTGCTCGAATGGTTCATACATTGCACAGCTCCGCGAGCGGTTGAGGACACTATGGTAATTAAGGTCCCAATGTGTTGGCAAAGGGAGCTTTTTTGCCTTCTGATCACCAACCGCGCTCAGTCCCAAGCTTAGTCCACGCTCAAGGCAGATCTGTCCACACATATGGAGGACCTTTTGGCGACATTGGTAATTAACAAGAAGTGATGACACAAACTGATTGGATGACCCTCGTTCTCGTTTCCTCTCTCGGGACAGAGTCCATAGAGTGTGACTATGTGAACTACTTTAGTGAATAGCGCTCGAGCCATTCACGAATGTGCTTGATCAGTCAAATGATCGAACGCACAAGCTTCGCAATGTAAAAGTCGTGTACTAACAAACAGTAAAGCGAATTTGATCAACAGTAGAGATGACCGCGCGAGCGAGCAACAACAAAAAACAGACACCTACCGTGTGAGTCCGATGAAATGAAGTGACACAGTGTTCGATATGGCAGTCGATTGGTGTTCGGAAGGGATGAGATCGAATATGCGGCAGAGATGCAACAGAGGCCAACTAAATGGTGATAACTTGATTGATTGAGTTGTGCTGTCAAAACATATAAGCAATGTATTAGTGATAGTGCGAAGTAATTGAAACCCGAGTGGGTGATTAGATATGGAACTGATGTGTCGAGTATGAGTTAGAGTGTATGTCTAGCTTAGGGGCGAACAAGTGTGTGGTGAGGTATATACGAACCGAATGAGTGGTGAGAGGGTGGAAAGTGCCAACAGTGTGCACAGTTGTAAAGGTAATCTCGTTAATCGAGAACAAAAGCGACGACAGTGCACTCGAGTCAATCACACTTTTGGTGACAAATAAGCCAATTGAATGAGAAAGCGAACACAAGAGACCATAGAGTGAGCGACCGCTGAGTGCTGCAGAACTAACTAACTAATTGGCCGAAGACTGTGTGTGTGCCTCGCAGTAGAGCGCTCCGACGACTGACTGACTGACTGAACAACTCACACAAAGTGGACAAGCAAGCACACTAAGCGCACACATACACCAGTCAAAGGCGATACAAGCGAGCAATGTGCAATGCAATTGCGAATTGGGAGAGAGAGGGAGAGGGAGAGAGAACGAGTGAGTGAGTGAGTGAGTGAGACAAGAAGAGGAGCGCAAGGCATAGATACAGTGTGAGGAACAAAGCAACGAATTTGTGTGAGTAGAAGCATCATCGAAAGAAGCAACAGCAGTTGTAATCGAAGGGTAATAGAATGGCTCGTTTTGGGAATGGTGATGGTGGGGTTTCATGGGGGCTCTAAATGGAAGGTGACTGATTGGTGTGCCTCACTGAGTGACATGTTCAACTCGGGACCCATGGTGACAAACGACAAATGGCACTCGAGTCATGCATACGGTCGGACAGACTCACCAAGATGACAAATGTTGACCCTGCACATTGACGAGTGACTCAAAAAATGAGTCAATTAGATGGTCAATTGACTTATCTTTCGTCCCAATACGGCACAAACTCAAGTTTTGAGTGTCAAGACGGAACGACCGTATCGTTGCGAACAGTGAGTGAGAGTGAGTCGGCAGCGAGTGCCTCACACATAACTTGCTACATCTACCTAGCGAATGAGACTAATCCGAAAGTGAGAGAGTGTGTTCCATGAGAGTATATGAACGAATGCGAGCAACACAAACACAAACAGAATAGAACGAAAGCATCATTTTCATCAAAAAACAAAAAGGGGGATGGAACTTTCGTCCGTTCCAACAGAAAACATCCAATCGAGATGATCCGTTGAAAATGTTGATAAGTAAGTAGTGAGAGAGTGAAGAAAAAAGAAAAACACCTAACCGAGCAAGGGTGCACAGAAACACAAAGAAATGTCATAAGTTCAACGGTAGTAGTCGCGGCACTATGATACACATAAGCAAAGACAACTATTAAACTTAATGGCACTAAACGATGACAAGGTGCACCACTTGGAACACTCGACACCCGGTACTTAACAGAACACGAAACAGAAAACAAACAACAACAAACTCAGAACAGACAGACATACAGATAGACACACACACAGACGAACACACGAACATACGAACACACGAACACAGGAATCGACTTTGTGAGCATATATAGCAAAAATATAACAACAAAAACAAAAACCGAAATACGAAACACAAACTAACAGTAAAGTTCATCTCTGAACGATGACGATTTCCAGAAAAATGAAAGTGTAGTGAGCATGATTGGCCTCAATTGGATAGAATCAATTTGACCAAGAGAAAAAATGCAGAAGGGAAAAAACACACTTGTATGCTTTCACACAATTGTTTGATTACTCTTTGATGGAGAATTGAGCACAAAAACAGGAAAACCAGAAAAGCGTTTAATAATGAGAGACAAACTTAGTTTGTGTTGAGAAGTGGCTCCCTCTCTGCATGACCGTTTGTCAGTTTATGCTGAGTCACGGTGAAGCCACTATGTCTGCTGTCACTTGGTGTGGACATAGCCTCTCTCGACTGCCTTTATAAGCACGCTGTGCTGAAGTGCTTACTCACTGAGTACCTTGTATGTGTTGTGATCGGTTGTCTTTATGACTTGTGCTGACGCACCTCTTTGCTTTACAGATCGTATCTACTTCATACCGATGTTCTATTTCTTGTGTGGCTCTTGATCTCGGTCCAGTGAACCAAGCAAGCTGAGGTGGACTCTAATCCTTGGTCTCCTTCATCAAATCACCTCTATTAAGAAGACTCCTTTTGTATTTTATCTCTCACCAATAAAGCTTTTAACCTAACAGTTTGCCGGTTAGATTTTATTTACGAATTGATGTGGCAAAGTGATGCGGAGTAAGTCACACAGACACGCACATGCAAATTGTGTGTGTGTGTGTGTGTGTGTGTGTGTGTGTGTGTGTGTGTGTGTGTGTGTGTGTGTGTGTGTGTGTGTGTGTGTGTGTGTGTGTGTGTGTGTGTGTGTGTGTGTGTGTGTGTGTGTGTGTGTGTGTGTGTGTGTGTGTGTGTGTGTGTGTGTGTGTGTGTGTGTGTGTGTGTGTGTGTGTGTGTGTGTGTGTGTGTGTGTGTGTGTGTGTGTGCATGGGGATGCACACAATAACAATAATAAATAGAAACTAATCGAGCTACACAACATGCCAACATACCAACATACCAAGTCTCATGTTACTTTATCCGGACAGAGGAATAAAAGAAGAAAGTGAACAAGAAAAAGAAAAACTACAAACAGTACATTACTACACCGATCAAATAAATGATTTTCGATGCAGACCTATTTCAATTATGGAATACCATAGATTTGGGATAATTGCGAAATTAAACTTAAATGTCAATATTGAGACGATTCTAGAAGCAAACGAACCTAGTAGTGTGACAAATTAATGATAAATCGAGTCTATCAAACACAACGAACAAACAGTGCGCACACACAAACACAAGCTAATGCAATCGAATTGGAAAAACAAAATTATGAAATAGAACTCGATTTTAAATTTTTCACTAAATTTTTCACTAAACGTGTGTTTGTTTGCACTAAACTACCAACCTAAACAACATTTAAAAATTGAACTATCCCATACAAATTCCCGTTTACTGTGCACAGTTGGGAATTAATGAACAAATCAGTCGATTCGATTGGGCAAAGTTGGATTTGTTTGTTTAGTACACGTGTGCGTTAGAGTTTAGATTTGAGCAATTCTTTTTTTTCGTTTTAATGTTTTTCATTTCTCTAATTTTTGTAAAATGTGAGATGTAAAGCAAAGGCCTAGGACCGAAAGTAATCGTTCCATCTGTTGGTTTGTTGGTATGGTTAAACTAAAGAAGACCTTTTAAGTAGTAATGGTGGTCTGCTAATTGTTTAGTTCGATAGAAAGCAATTCTAGTCCAGTCTTATTTGTATAATTGTGTGTGTGTGTGCAATGGAAGTATTGTTTTGTGTAATATGATGATGATCAGGGATAGGTTATATTAAGGATAGTATGAGTTCGTGTTCACACGTGAACAACACAAACACCGAACACTAATCGAATGTCAAAATTAGCTCTGTTCGGTAGTAGTTTTAAGTCGATACAAAAACAATCTAAGCTGCACTTTATTAATTTGTTCAACGTGTTCTGTCACTGAAGTAAGGAAAAGAAACCGTCAATTGCAATACAACAATCTCACTCTCAGTTACCACTCCAAAAAAAAGATTACTTAATAATTTTAAACTAAATGTCATTTACTGATTCGAGAGAAAATGCGGGCGTGTGTGCGCCATTGAGACGCACGGGTAATGGCAAATTGATGTTTGTTAGATGGATTGCTCAATTCGATTTCATCAAGTTGGTGTGATTTGGACCAAAGTTCTGATATGTGTCAAATGGTTTTGTCATATCGAACAAAAACTCACAAACACTTCACTCAAAGTGCTAATATCGAATGAACTCGGACAAACTATCTTACTGTATTGATGAGGTGAACAGAAGGACATGATTTTAGGCAACTAAAATATCAAAAACTATATTCAATTGCCTAGTTCTTTATACTTCTTCTTTAATTCTTAGATAGCTATCATAATGTAAATGTTTGACTGTTTGTATTCTGTATTTTATTATGATATTATTGGTTTGGTTGCTTTGCTAAGATTGTGTTCCAATTTTGATTAGATCATTAACTGTAAGTAAAAAGGTGTGTGAGTGTAATTATATGTGTGCTTGTATGTGTTCGTATGTCTTAGTTTGCTGTTTTATTGGTTTTCTATTCAAATTTCGAACATCGAGAAGTATGCGTTTTCGGTTTTGTTGACATTGCAAGACAGACACACTTCTCACCGCCTGTTTAATATTTATTTGGTGGTGCGAATTTGTTTTTTGAGAGTCTCTCAATGTATCGGTATCATCATAAGTCGTTCGGCAATGCATGTACATGACTCTTTTTACTGAGTGTGCAGTGATGTGCCTCTCTCTCTCTCTCTCTCTCTCTCTCTCTCTCTCTCTCTCTCTCTCTCTCTCTCTCTCTCTCTCTCTCTCTCTCTCTCTCTCTCTCTCTCCCTCTCTCTCTCCCTCTCTCTCTCCCTCTCTCTCTCCCTCTCTCTCTCCCTCTCTCTCCCTCTCTCTCTCTCTCTCTCTCTCTCTCTCTCTCTCTCTCTCTCTCTCTCTCTCTCTCTCTCTCTCTCTCTGCCAGTCTCTATTTGTATAATATTATCTTACATTCACTTTCACTTTAGTATCTCGTTTCAATTGCTTTCACACTTTTTCGCGCTTTGAATGATGATAACATATTTGTTTCGATTTCGGCAACTAACCCTCACTCTTTCTCTATTTTTCGTGTTTACTATTACATAATGTAATTGACACTTGTGTTCGGGTTCGGTTAGTAAAAAAACTTTGATATTTCGCAAACCTAGTTCCGTTCAATCATTTGCAAACAAAAAATATCGCGCTAATCCGCAACCGTCATTTACTATCCAAATCAATCAGTGACTTTACCTCAAGTTTTTTTTTGCAAAACTAAATGTCCCAATGTGGCTCGTAATGGCAACACACTAAGAAATTAAAATAACCGATAACTCGAGATTTACTAGTCAAATAGTGAACGCAATGCCGCGCGCTAGTAAAAATACAAAACTTACCGTGAACTAGACGAAGTATTGGTAGTAGAAGCAGTAGTATGATGACAAATGCCAATTGTGAGTGTGTTATTGTGTTAATAATGAAGAAGTGTACGTTAATAGTTAGTTTATTAGTTGATTAGTTGATTAGGGTGAGTGAGATGAGAGCACACAACAACCAAAAAGTATATTCAAATGTTAACGTAAACAGTTTGACCTTTGGGCTGAGATGTTGAAGAGTGTAGAAGTCCGAGAGGAGATGAGAACGAGTTGTTCACGATTCGATGGAAAGCGAGAAACCAATGGCTCGGTGACTGTGCAAATAGAAAAAAACAAAAAATATCATCTGATTAGTGAAAAAATGAACAAAACCCAGTGATTAGATATGAAAATGTAGTGTGCTTGGACTGTTTAAGTGAGAAAGAGTGAAGCCGTATATACGAACCACGCGACTCAGGGTGACGATAACGTTGTGAACGTGCAAAGAAACACAAAAGTGGACACACACACACAACTAAACAGCAAAGTCTCATCCACTTGAAGAAGTAACAAAATACTCAAACAACTACGATGACACTGACGAGTTGATCACACTCACTCTCGTTTAGAAAGCAAATCAGGAGCAGATAATTGAAATAGATAGATAGAGCACACACAAAACGAGACATGTCGACGGCATCGGGCGAAGTGAACGAAAGAACATGAACGAAGGAACGAACGAGAGAGACATGCTACGCAAGTGAAAGCCAGGGACTGACTGACTGTGATGATGATGAAGTGTTACACGTGACACAAAATGGTGAGAATTTGTGTTAGTAATATACATTGCTTCATCATTTAGTCAAAGACACGAACGAAATCGCATTCAAATAGTGATGGCACAGTGCGACACGTCACTTAAATGAAAGGGAACATACACAGACAGGCACACCAACACAGCCAGACAACCGAACAGACAACTGCATCAATGATCACATTTGACTGGACTGGATGTGCACTCAATCAGTGCACACGCACATCGAATAAAGCGAACAGAACAACCAATCGAGAAACGAACGATCGGATCGACTTGCACGTGAGTGTTGTGTTCTGTCTGTGTGTGCCTGCTTGGTAGTTTGATTGTGTATGTGTATGAGGCAAATAATAAACGCGCGGTTGTAAAGCATTGAAAAATCATATTATGATAGCTATTACAATCACAATTTCATAGTCAACGAACTAATTTGTATTGTGGTCAGTGGTCAAACGGAAGAATATATTACAATAAAAAGGAAGGGATATTACTCTAAGTGTAAGAAGATTAGGCCATCAACGAGTTAGCCAGGACAATCACATACGACTTACCCGTGTGTTGAACAATCGAATATTCTGATTGAGGGTGCATTGCACATAGATTTAATCTGGTGACAATAGTGTTGGAGTACAAGAAGAATGATACTAATTGAGGGAGAATTGTGGTTTGGAAAAGTACGGACAGATCTGTACAGAGACAGACAACGACACTAAAACTAATGTACGAGTGAACACACAGAACAACTAAAGTGAATCACACACACACACACACACACACACACACACACACACACACACACACACACACACACACACACACACACAAAATCCAACACGAATTACCTCAAATCGAAATTAATCGTCACATATTAATCAGTTTTATGGTTTAACGCAAAAAACAACTCAAACTAACAAACAAGAAGGAGACATTCGAGCGAGTTTGGGCTTTGTATGTTTGTGGTGTGAGTGCAATGAGACAATGACTTACCGTTCTGACAGTTGACTGATTGTGTAAAGTAAAGTTGCGAACTAGACGATTAGATTAGAACGAGGTGACAGGTTTCGTCACAAAGAAGACAAGAAATCAAATGTCTGATAATATGTAAATCGACACGAGACAGTTTGTGAGAAGTGATGTTTGCCAACAGAAACACAAACTCAACATTTAGCCAGAGACGAGACAGCAAATGGCAAACAGTGCTGGTAGTAGTGATGATGATGATGATGCATCGAGAAACACGTGAGCGAGAGAGGAGAAAGTGTGTACTCGAGAGAGGAACAGACAGACATAGAGTGCACACACACACAGAGCGGCATCAATGATCGCTCAATGTGCACCAAGTGGTGTAGTGATGTAGTGATGTGACTGTAGTGATGCATCATCAATACGAGAACTTGTAGTGCACCGTGTTTGTGTGAGATCGAAATGTAGAGTACAGAGAAGATACTGGCGGTTAGTGTTGGTGTGTGTGTGGAGAGAGTAGTTAAGCATGAGATCGAAGTAACCAATGAGATATTGAACTTTGTAGAGTCAGTTGAGGTCAGGCCAGAGATGTTGGATGACACTAATGATACACACAATGTAAGACCAATTCAAATGGCCTTCGTCTCGAATGAGACAACCAAGGCGCCAGACTTGGGCTTTGGAATGGGACGGGCCCACACATAGACGATCAACACAAACAACGAACGATCGCTCGCTATTAGCAAAAAACATTTCCGACCGTGACAATGAAAAGAGGCAGCATGGCAACAACACAGGCAAAGTCAGTGTGACTGACTGGGTGAGCGACATTTGTGCGACAGAAACAGTGAACACTAAGGATGCATGAGTCTCGAAAGACCATTGCATAGTGATGATTTGAATGGCATGAGAAGATGCTGCTGCACTGCCAACCTCTACACCGCACACAGGCGAGCAGTAGTAGACTCTGCAATCGAAGTCACATTAATAATAATAAACACACTGAGAGAGTGAGTGAGTAAGTGACTGAATGACGGCTCGATAGGTATCATTCGTATGCGTTGTGTAAAGATGTTGTTGGTATATTCAAGATGAAATCCAATTGGAAGTTGAGTACGAACACAGACACAAACACAAACACACAGACACAAGTCACATGCACACATCCACAACGACCGAATATGACCGATGATCACCATCCAATGCATACGGGCAACCGGAGGTGGCGGTTTATCCGAGAGAGGGTAAGTGACTATAGATATTGGATTGTTTGAATCGTGAAGGCCGATTGTCATGAAATGGAAAATATTAACATTAGTAGAGACAGATAATGTAAAATGTCTTACCGTGGAATAGACAAAGTTTTCCCGACCGATAAGAAGCTTTTTGTTGATGAGTGAACAGCGGTAAAAATTTAAGACAAGTACAACAATCGCGATCATTCTTGTGTGACGTAAAAATAGTCAGACGCTGTTGGTGATGAGTTGCAACACACGACACAGCATCAAAGTTCATGGATTATTACTAGAGAACGGTTAGAATTGAAAATATTGTCAACACAATACGGACACGATAGATTTAAATGTTAGGTTAAAAGCTTTGTGGCGTGGCCCGAGGCTGATGTTTTCGCGCTCTTTGGATGGTTGACTGCACACGAGAGCACATGCGCGGACCGAGACTGTTTCGAGCTGGGCCTGCTACTGGGGCCTGGACAATGACTCACTGCCCGACCGTCGTCCTGTCCTGATCGCTCTCTTCTCAACACAAGTCAAGCTATTTCCTACTAGTCTATGTCTGTGTTAGCTTATTGTACATCGATGTACATATTCTGTAGATTATTCTGATCACCAAAACCCCCAAAATCCCATCTCTCATCTATAAATAAACCCATCACCTTTCGACCAAATTTCCCGAGTAGCAGTAGTTAGTTTCATACTTTCAAGTCCTCCCAAATCTGAGTTGGACGTTCTTCGTATGTGTGGTCTCGCTGTACAGGGTAAGTCGTTGGATATCGTTTGGTTGCGCGCGTTTATTGCAGAGTCCTTTTTGGTGTACGGTTCTTGGGACAATAATCCACGAGCGTGGGCTATTTTCGGTTCTGTGTGTGGTGAGTCAATTACGATCCAAAACACAACGCATAAGTGGTACTTTCATTCGATTCTAGTTCGCTAGATCGTCTCGTTATAGTCTGTTCCTTCCGAGAAGATTTCTTTGGTCGCTATCGTGTTGCTGATCTGTTCCTGGGGTCATTCGTAATAGACGTTTGATTTCACCACGTCACAGCTTTATTGGTGAGAGATAAAATACAAAAGGAGTCTTCTTAATAGAGATGATTTGATGAAGGAGACCAAGGATTAGAGTCCACCTCAGCTTGCTTGGTTCACTGGACCGAGATCAAGAGCCACACAAGAAATAGAACATCGGTATGAAGTAGATACGATCTGTAAAGCAAAGAGGTGCGTCAGCACAAGTCATAAAGACAACCGATCACAACACATACAAGGTACTCAGTGAGTTAGCACTTCAGCACAGCGTGCTTATAAAGGCAGTCGAGAGAGGCTATGTCCACACCAAGTGACAGCAGACATAGTGGCTTCACCGTGACTCAGCATAAACTGACAAACGGTCATGCAGAGAGGGAGCCACTTCTCAACACCTCCCCTGCTCCCGAACTGCTTGACCATCAGGTCCCAGGAGTATCCGTTGAATATGCGTGGTATTGTTCATTGGTTTTGTAAGACTGTCAGCCAGCTGTTCTTGAGTTCGAATATGTTCGATCTTGATATAACGCTTGACACAATAGTCTCGGATGAAGTGCATTTTCACATCTATGTGCTTAGTATCAGACAGGCTTCGTTGAGAACCAGCGATTTGGATGGCAGGCATGTTGTCTTCAAAAATTGTTGTTGGTACTTGTACTTGAAAGAATAGTTCATGGAGTAGTTGTTGTAGCCATAGTACTTCTTTGCATGCCATGGCCATTGCTGTATATTCAGCTTCCGTAGTTGATGCACTGACAGTCTTCTGCTTGCGACTAAACCAACTAACAGAGCTTCCATTGACTTGAAATAAGGCGCCAGACTGGGATTTTCTATCTCCTTCTGTTGCATAGTTAGCATCGACATAACAGATGAGGTTTGAATCATTGAAGTTCCCCAGATTAAGCGTAAGACTCTTAGTGTGCTTCAGGTAAGCGAGGACTTGTTTACTGTATGTCCAAACTGTTTCAGTTGGTTCATGTAGATGCCTAGATAGTAAGTTGACAACCGCTGCGATATCTGGTCTTGTTAGGTTGGCTAAATAGAGTAAACTACCAACTAGACTTCGAATAGGTAACGAATGATTTACTTGTCCTTTCGTGAGATCAATCTTGTCCAGCTGTGGTAGTGACCGAATCCGATTTGCTTCCTCTAAGTTGAATCTGTTGAGTAGATCATCGATGTACATTTCTTGTGAGAGTGAAAAAGATCCAGATTCATTTTGAGAAAAGTTGACTCCCAGAAAGCGGTTCACTGGACCAAGATCTCGGAGTTCTAGTTTCTGACTTAGTTGCTTTTTAACCATTTTCATCTGGTCATTTGTTTCTGTATAGATGAGTATGTCATCGACCCATACAAGTAGGAATAGTTTCGTATTTTCATGCTCCTTTACATAGAGACACTGGTCAGATTGAATGGCTTTAAACCCAAGACTTTCAAGGATGATGTTCATCCTTTCGTTCCAACACTTTGGAGCTTGCTTGAGTCCGTACATAGCTTTGTCTACTTTCCAGATCATGTTTGGATCGTGGAAACCTTCAGGTGGGTGGACGTATACAACTGTATCAAGATCACCATTCAGGAAAGCAGTCTTGATATCGATCTGGTGAACGAGGAGTTTTCTCTGACTTGCAATTACCATCATAACTCTGATTGCTGTGAATGAGACAACAGGACTAAATGTCTCTTCATAATCGATTCCTTTTCTTTGGTTAAATCCTCGGGCTACCAATCTTGCTTTAAAACGAACGATAGCCCCTATTGAGTTTTTCTTTATGTCATAGACCCATCTGGTAGTAATGAGTTTTCTTTCACCAGCCAGTTGTTGTTCAACTACTTGATAAACATGATGTGCATTGAGTGAAGTGATTTCATCGGTCATTGCTTCAATCCAGTAATCTCGTTGTGGGGATTGCATAGCTTCATGATAATTTGCTGGTACATGTATAGGTTTAGCTGAAGACACCAGAGCAACTTGACAGTCTGGGTACTTCATTGCAAAACTTGCTTGTTCTCCTGGTGCAATATAGTTTAACCGGTCTGGTACTCCACAATTTCTTGGAGGCTGAATTCGGCGCACTTGTATTTGTGGTTCATTGGTAACTACAGGAACAGATTCGGCAGTCGCTTCAGTAGTGGGTTCTGTAGCTGGTTCTGTAAAAGGTTCTGCAGGAGGTTCAGTAGGAGGTTCTGCAGTGGGTTTTGAAATAAGTTCCATAATAGTCTTGACAGTAGTTTGGTCAGCAGGTTCAACTTTCGGTTCAACTTTGGGAACAATGTTGGGAACTTGTACTTCTTCTTGTCTCTGTTCTTGTAACTCGGTGGTAGGTGTTGTTGTTGTTGTTACTATCGTAGGTGTTGCAGTATTGACTGTTGGCACTATAACCACTGGCGTAGTTGGTGTAGGTACGGGAGTAGGTGGCGTAGTTACGGGCGTCGGTGGCGTAGTTTCGATTGTTGGTTGGTTCACTGGACCAACTTGAGGATCGTTTTGAAGATTTTCTGATGGTTCTTGAACAGTTTCCTCACTCACATTTAGTTCATCACTAGCGTCGATGTCAAATATCATCCTTAATGAAGGATTACTTTCACATGTGCATTCCTTTTTCGCCTTCCTTTAATGACTTCATGGACTTGATGCATGCGGGGAACACACCGTTCCAGATGTCACAATTCCTCTGATTGATGACTTTTCCAGTATTGGGATCTAGTAGTCTGTATGCCTTTGCGTCGAACGAATACCCAACAAAGATGAGTTCTTCTGAAGTAGGATCAAACTTCTTCCTCTTTTCATGAGGAATCCAGCTGTACGCGACTGAACCGAATGTTTTTCATCTTTTCAAACTCAGGTTCATGATTGAACATCCGTTTGCAGGGTAACTCATCGTTAATTGAACTGTGAGGCATTCTGTTGGCAATGTAGCATGCAGTGCGAATCGCTTCGGGCCAGAACTTCAATGGCAGACAACTTTCGAAGAGCATTGCACGTGCCATCGTTTGTACCTTCTGAATTGTCCGTTCACTGACCCCATTCTGTTGGTGACAAAATGGTACACTTCGTTGTCGATAAATTCCTTCCACTTTTAGTAGATCAATAAACTCGTTGGAGGTGTATTCTCCTCCATTATCAGTTCGCAATGCACCAATCCCTATGGGAAACTGCTTCTCCATCTTCCCTTTATACTCTTGAAACGCAAGGATTGCATCAGACTTGTTTTTTGAGAGTAAATACTTCCACATATCGGGAGAAGTCGTCAACGAGAATCATGAAGTAGCGGGATCCATCATAGCCAAGAGGATTATTCACAACCCCAAGGTCAGAGTGGATAAGTTCGAGGGGTCGTGATGTTGTTGTCGTTGATGGAGGATACGGAGACTGTTTTAGTTTGCAACGAACACACGTTACACACAATTCATCATGTTCACACTCCAGGCCATAGAGTTTCTTCAATTTCTCCAGCTTCTGACTCCCTGGATGAGCCAAGATACTGTGCCAATCAACAGCTTTAGAAGAAAATAAGGCACGTTCCTCCTCTTCGAACCGGTATAAATTTCCACTGCGAGTTGCCTTTAGATACACCTTCCCATCCTTAGACACAGTTGCTTCTTTCATATTAAATTCGACCTTGAAACCATTCTTGGTCAACTTGCTCACTGAGAGAAGGTTGGCGCTAAAATCAGGGGCAAACTTGACATCCTTGAGATGCATGACTTCTGGTCCAGTATGTAAGATTAGGTCACCTTGTCGGTAAATTCTGCACTGATGATTATTTGCGGTGCTTACTGACTGACTGATTGAGATAGCGTTCAGTAGGTGCCTGTCTGAGGTTACGAAATGACTAGACGCGCCCGAGTCCACAATCCACTCCTTGACATAATCTCGAATATTATTTATTTCATTAATAGTAGCATTTGCACGGTTAATATTTCGAGCTGGAATTAATTCACCACCAGTACGTTCCTGTTCAGCCTTCTTCTTGCGGCAAGCAGCAATCAGATGACCTTGAATGCCACAGTAATGGCAGCGTCTCATCTCCTTCCGGAATGTAGAACCACCAGAACGACCATAGTTGGTTCCTTTGCTTAGGAGACTTTGTTCAGAAGATTTCCCCTCATTCAGCATACCACAGTGGCGGATCAGATTACGCTGTAGTTGGTCTTTAGTGAGTGTGCGAAGTTGAGTGAGTGTGAACGATTTCCAATCGGTGAGTTCCTTAGGAAGCGAGTTGACATACAGACACATTTCTTGTTCTCGAGTAACTTCGGCTCCAGCCATCTTGAGTTCATCAATTTTCTGCTCAATCTTTGAGAGGTACTCGCGTACCTTTGCTTCTGAATAGCCTTCGAGTTTGGCTTCTCGTATGTCATTGACCACCAATGCTTGTTTGACGGCGTCGTCACCTCTGTACTCGTTGTTGAGTTTCTCAAATGCCTCAAAAGCGGAGAGTATGCCACGTACCATAGTGAGATGGCGTTCATCGAGTGAACTCGTAATCTTCATGAGTGCGGTTTGATTTGGGTACGAGTTAATGGCCACAGGACGGTCGATAGCATGTTCAATCCGTGAGCGACGTAAGGCCAATCTGAGCACGTATTCCCAATTCGCGAAGTTAGTTCCTTTCAGTTGGACAATAGAGACCTCGGTCTCTTTTGTTGCTCTTCTTTCTTCTGAGTGATGTAGTGAGTCCCGTTCATAGGCGCGGTTCAGGTATGTGATGAGCCAAGCAATTCCAGCCAGGACGACTCCAACCACCACACTTGTTAGCTCCATAGCTTTCGTGCTGATAACGTGTTAGGTTAAAAGCTTTATTGGTGAGAGATAAAATACAAAAGGAGTCTTCTTAATAGAGATGATTTGATGAAGGAGACCAAGGATTAGAGTCCACCTCAGCTTGCTTGGTTCACTGGACAGAGATCAAGAGCCACACAAGAAATAGGACATCGGTATGAAGTAGATACGATCTGTAAAGCAAAGAGGTGCGTTAGCACAAGTCATAAAGACAACCGATCAAAACACATACAAGGCACTCAGTGAGTAAGCACTTCAGCACAGCGTGCTTATAAAGGCAGTCGAGAGAGGCTATGTCCACACCAAGTGACAGCAGACATAGTGGCTTCACCGTGACTCAGCATAAACTGACAAACGGTCATGCAGAGAGGGAGCCACTTCTCAACATTAAATATATAAATAAAGCACCAGTGGCGACAGCTGTTATTCAAAAATCGAACTAATTGTCGAAATGAGCCATTAGAGGATGGATTCCATGTTTCAAAGAATGACTATCTCTAAATGCTAAATCCTAAATAATTGAAATGTTTGAAAGGTATGCGCGGTTGGCAATTTGTTTATACTTGAACAGCTCTTTCTCACCTACTGAAGTCATGCTGCCGGCAGACAACCAAATCATTGCGACATCTTCATTGTCACACAAATGGCATTTGAGTCTTATTCAGTTGAACATATTTGATTGTGTAATTTGTGCAGTCGACGCCTGAGAACAACTGGTTTGCCGTTTAGATTCGGTTAAAAATGACTAAGTGTTCAGTGGGCTGTTGTAATGTGTGTCGTGCTCGGTGCCCGGTGTTGCATCGGCCAAATGGCCATCCGCTCAAAACAGTCAAATTAGTTCGCATACTTAATTAATATCTACAATTTTGTTAATTAGAACACATTAATTCATACATCAACCTATCAGTAAATATAAATTTTATACAATTAAACAAATAGCATTCAAACACAATCATCATACAAACTGCCATTGCAACACGCACCAACCAACGAGAGTAAAAGAGAAGTGCAGTCTCTCGGTCGCTTTGTGTTTCTCGCCTCTTCTCAACTGCAGCAAATATATGTTCGACTGCCGAAGCGTTCGCGTTGTGTAGATGTGGTGAGTGTCTACTCGAGTTCTCTTCTGCACTCAGCATTCACAGGTCGGCCGCTGTAAATGTTCACTGTGCCCGTTGCCACCACACACAATCGAACACAGTAGACTTTAACAATTCTCAATGTTTTCAAGTATTCATCTTATTTGCTGTATTGATAGAAAAAATAAATGATGTAATGTACATACAATTGATCTGTTTCGTATAAATCAAGCTAAATATACTGATGGTCAAGCAACTTGGGGGCCAGTTTATTTAACACCGATACGTGTGTGCACCCATCTCCAACACGTAATCAAAGTGGCAACACAGACGACCAGAAGAACAGCACAGAACAGATTGTGTGTTATGGCCAGTTGCATGCAGGCACAACTGAACGCCTAATCATTACTACCGGATAGGTTTGTTAGTTTGTTTTGTTCACTGAGCTGTGCTATACAAAAGTAAACTTTGTAAAATGATTCTTGGGATAACACGTGTACTTTGTGTTGATTTCAATATCGTTATTGTTTCTCGAAGTAATCTTGTACTTTCTGTCTGTCACCGTCCGATCGTTGATTGTTTTCTTTAATTGCATAATTTATTTACTTCTTGGCAAGAGGCACAAATTGTTCAAATTGCAATTCAAATGTATGACTCGGCACAGCAGAGTGGTGTTGTTCGTTTCAGTGTTGTGTGCTGTGCTGTGTGTGAACCGTTGGCCGAGCACACACTACGCCACTGGCACGCAAACAGAGCGATCGCCTTTTAGAGACTTGCCAAGCAGACCACATTTGACAACTTATAATTGTTATTGCATTGACCAGTCTATACACTAATCAGCATAGACAAATTTAATACAAAGTTTAATCAATTCATTTCCAGAGAGTTGTTTCCGGAGAGTTGACACGGCAGCACTAATGGCACACTCTGCCAAGACAGAAACACTTTGTTTAATGCCGTTGTTCAGTATATAATAAGTCTATTTCACTTGATGAGCCAAATGGCATCAAAGCCGCAGCAGCACTTGGTGACTCGTGTGGCTAATCTAAAGTACGAGAGTGCATCACCAACTCAAAGGCACCGACCGATCGACACCACCACCAAACTAATAACTGCCAATATTGCGAATGGTTCTACCAACCAACACAAGCCGCAACACTCACCATCACTAGCAACAGCAGCAGCAACCACGCGGCATCACTTCAATATTCCTCTTCTGTTGCCACTCTTCGGTTCGGGCTTGTACTATCATCGTTGTTCAGTATATAATAAGTCTATTTCACTTTAAAATGAGTCTAATATGAAGTACTCCAATCAAAGAAGCATAAAATGTTTGAAAAAAAACCACACTTACAGGAACACTAATATGCTTTGCAAGCACAGACATGACGCATGGTCTCGATTATGTTGTCATTTCGTGTGCCTTTTGATTCTGGTCAAACAGAAAGTGAAGCTAGTAAAGTGAGAGCATGTTATATTGAACATGTCATCATCTCCAACACAGTGCACTCGGTCTAAATCGATTGATTTAATCATTCGTGAACTAGTGACTAATCGGCAAGCAAGCAATGCAGTGAAGTATGCAAACACATTACGGCCTATGGAGTTTCGCTGATTTTGAGGCAAAAGGAATTGTTCCTTTCTCTCTCTCTCTCTCTCTCTCTCTCTCTCTCTCTCCCTCTCTCTCTCTCTCTCTCTCTCTCTCTCTCTCTCTCTCTCTCTCTCTCTCTCTCTCTCTCTCTCTCTCTCTCTCTCTCTCTCGAATAGTAAATCATTTAGTCAGTTGTGTGATTTGATCACAGAGCAGTTTAGTTCTATTCTCTGTATGTTCGTGGTTAACTAAATGGATGACAAAATAAACTCTGAAGTAAGTTACTTTGCTTATTTTTATTACTTATGTACTATAAATTTCTTAAAAATGTTTTATTCTCAAAGTTTTAGCGATAAGTTTGCGCAAGACTAACAAACCCGAAATTAAGATTACGTCTTCCAGGGATGATGGAAGTCATGATTTCAATTCCGCATTAATGCTTCCGTTATTCATACAAAGTCCGAATCGCTATTTTAGAGTTTGCAAAACTTCTATTTTTTATTTTGGTTATTTTAAATGTCAATAATCGATGCAAACGACAGAATACTATGCGATATGGTTGAGGAAATCTTCAGAATCAGAATCCATTGCGTTCTGAATGTTGAATCATACGTTTGCGAAACTAATTGATACTTACAGGTCAAAGAACGTGCATTTACTAAAAACTCACACACCATGAGCAAGACTAGAATGTCCTGGGACCTCTTAATTGAAATTATTGTTGAATTTGATTTGGTGGGCCTTAATTTCAAAAAACTCTAATTTTGATATTAGTATCCCTTGTACTGCATAAAACGAGTTAACGGGTGACAGGAGCTCTTTGTGTAAGCTGGTTCTTTGAATTGTATGTTAAATAGTTTCGGTCAATTATTACGTAGTGACTCGGCATTCTGTACGCGGTTATTCCTGATTCTTAGGATTTGAGCTGTCAAAACAGCCGCCTTATTCATGTCGAGCATTTTGTTGAACCAATAAAAATTTGTGTTACCTTATTGCCTGAATTGCACAACATTAGTTGATGTACCCACAACAAAGCTCACAGCACAACAAACTCAATAAAACAACAAAACATCCTTTTAAGAGAAGGAAAAGATCGTCCGATAACTCGGATCAATATCATCATCATCGTATGCAAACACTAACCAAACTCAATTGCTTCATCATTGTCCAATAGTCAACCAACCAAACAGCACACACACACACACACAATAATAACGTTACTAATAATAGTTTTATTACTCTAAAAAATATAAATACATTGATAGATAGGTAGAGAGACATATATAATTTACATTAGATTAAATGTTGAGATTGAAAGAGTAAGAGATTGTAACGTTATATATGAACATGATCACATCGACGGAAATTAGAAAGTGTAATAGATATCAATTTGGCTATTGCATATGTCAAAAGAATGAAAGAAGAGGCACTTATGCTCACAGTAGTTCACAGTCAAAGTGGAGAGAGAGAGAGAGAGAGAGAGAGAGAGAGAGAGAGAGAGAGAGAGAGAGAGAGAGAGAGAGAGAGAGAGAGAGAGAGAGAGAGAGAGAGAGAGAGAGAGAGAGAGAGAGAGAGAGAGAGAATGAAAGAGAGATTATATCAATTGGAGAGATCGTTTTATATGTTCGAATGTGTGTGGCTCTTCATATAGTTGAGATTCACTTGGAGAGATTACATTGGGTAGTGAAGTAGAATAGAGTGGCTATTCATAAATGGAACCACATTTGGTAGCTTGATACTTGGATACTTAGTTCCAGGATACTTGGATGCCTAAACAAAGACTGGGTTATTGGAATCAGCGGTTGCGGATTCTTCTGTTTCAATGGAGTTGTCTTTGGACTTTGTATGTTGTTGATTATGATTACCATTGACTGAGTGACTCGAAATGGTCGATGATGATGTACTGGTGGATGCGTTCGGTGTGTGTGGATTGCTATAGTTTGTAGATCAATTTGGTGTTGGCTGTTCTCGGTTACCGTTTGTTTGGTTATAACTCGATAGCGGTGGTGGAGGAGGTGGTGGTGGTGGTGGTGGTACTGTGCCTTGTTCATCAAGTGGACTCTCACCTATCGATCCGTAAGTCATTGAATTGTCATTGGTGTTGGTTGGTGATGTGGTTGTGGAGTTGATGCCTTTTTCGATGTGGCGATCTCCGTATCTTCGTCGTCCATATTTGAGGACAGCCGAATTGGATAGGCCTGGCCACTGTTATCAAAGAATCGCCTAAATGTGAACTCGAAAAAGGCATGTTGCGGATGCATGGGATCTCTTTCGGGTGCGCCCTTGTCCTTGTTCTTATTCCCACGAAGACCATTCTCCGCATTTCCATTTGCTCCGAAGCCTTCAAATTCCTGCATCTCTCCGTCCATGTCAGTGTCCGACTCGTCTGAGTGCAGTCGCGTCGGATCGATTGCATCAAAGTTCTACGTTTCAATTGGGTGCTTGATCTCGGGAAGGTACAGTGCAGTCTGAGCGCGCAGTCCTGACTCAAAGTCAATTGACCGAAAGATGGATGACGCTTCATCTGGTCCGTTCCGGTCAGGCCAATTCGATGTTGGGCATCGCAGCACAGTTGAGTGATTAGATCTGAGGTGTCACTCGAGAGGCAATCTTGGACGGGAATGCGCAAAGGGGATGGCCAGTTGATAACCTTTTTGGGGAGGAATGTACATTGTCAGAGCCGAACATCATAGAGTACCATAACATCTTACCTTTTGTTCGGTCTCCTCTGGCGTATTGGCAAAAAATGGCGGTGATCCCTCGACCATCTTGTACAGTATTACGCCAACACTCCACCAGTCACACAGTTGAGTGTAACCAATGCACAGCAACACTTCGGGCGCAATGTAATTGGGCGTGCCCACCAGTGAATAAGCTGCGCCTGAAGATGCGAAGGCTGTGGTGGCAGTGGTGGTACAGTCGACTTTGTGATTGTCGGCAGTGCTCCTCGTACTTGTGAACCTCAATGTCCAGAATTGGTAACGACCGACTGCAGTGCTGAGATGTCCGAGGTTCGGATTGACTCCACCAGATTGACCAAATCACAGTTTGATTTTTTTTCTGTTGTTGCTGTTGTTGAACTACGAGTTGTGTTGGCGGTAGTGGAAAGGGTCGATTTGCAATTGATGCTGGAATGCTTTTGGCCTGTAGAACAGTCGAATGTGAGAATCCCGAATTTGACGAAGTCGATGAGGTGGAGGCAGTGGCCAAACTGCCGGCCATGTTCAATTGCTGTGCTGCTGCAAAGACACTAGTTGTGCCATTACTCCCAACTGCTGTAGCCGCTGTCACACGTTGAGCAGCTAACGCAGCCATCGATGTCGCATAACTCGGTGGATCGGTGGTGGGCACCTGAACCGTCGGTGGTGAGTGTGCACTGTTGGTACTTGTCCGTACTGATGAGGAACCATTCGAGCCACCATAAGCTGACGGTGGTGGTGCAGGTGGTGTTGAAGCATTACCATTAGCAGCAGCGGTAAAGTTCGATATAATCTGAGCAATGGAGTCCTGCTGAGACATCTACAGAGACAGGCCATAGTGTGGCGGTGGTGGGGGTGGAGGTGGATTTGCATTCGATTGAGCTGATTGGCCCAACTTCTGGTAATTGGCCACTTGCGGCACTCACTCGAGAGGTGGACTGAATTGCGTGAGAATAAGGTGGTGGTGGATTGGCGTGGTATGAAGAGGCGTCCGACTGGGTGGACGAGTTGCCACTTGGAGTGGCACCGTTTTCGGACGCATTTAGATTGTGATAGACACTGCCGTAGGGTGGTGGATTCAATTTGCTTGATTTGAGTGAAGACGTAGTGGAGGATGCAGGTGATGATGCAGTGGTGGAACAGAAAGGTGGCAGTGGAGGTGGCGTTGGTGGAGCGTTTTGTGGAACTGGAATTGAACAGTTCGATGATGATCCATTCGTGTGGTTCGATGACAAGTAGAATGTGTTCGAATGTTGAGGAACTGGTGACACTGTAGCATAGCCGGTTGGTTGATGATCACGCACAAAGGTTCCCTCATTCATGGTACCGTTCGTGGAAGCAGTCGGTGATGGATTGATCGGTGGTAGAATGGTGCTGTTTGCAGGATTGGTTTCTGTACTTTCTGTGACTTGACTGACTGCATTATGATTGGCTACTGGGACACTGCCTGACGTGCACCCCAGGACTGTGGATTGTTGGGATTGTTGTTCGACAGGGTGGACGATAATGAGGAGGTTGACTGGACTAACTGGCTGTTGGACATTCCTGCAGGCATGCACGGCATTGTAGCAATGCCTTGGAACACCTGACTTGAAACTGAATTCACCAGTGCACTTGTGGTTGTGTTGTTTGTTGGATTGAGCTTGCGATAAAGATTTTGTAATGATGAGTAGGGCAAACGTGCTGCAGATGTGGTGTTCATTTGGTCATTTAGTATTGGGCTTTGTCCTGGTAATGGTTCATAGTCTGAGGCGGAAGAACTCATGGTGGGTCTTGGTGATTGGCGGCCTGAGCTGCTCGTTGCTGTAACCGAGCTTATAACTGTTGGACACTAACGCAAATCAAGACTTGCTCTAAAACATGAAATAACCGATCTTACTTATTATGTTATTTATTAGTAGCCGAATGCAATATCTAATACACCAGTGACCAATCGAATGTTCGGTGACAAAATGAGTGGCGCAGGGACTACACAAAACAGGTGACCCTATGTGCTTTTACCTGCATGTCAATAGGTCGGTTGGCTTTTCAATTGCTTGAGCTAGTGTGACATAAAGTGAGATATTGGCCGGCGAACACTTCAATACGAATCATTCGAATTAAGCACACACACACAAACACACACACAACACCAAGCCAGCGACTGTCGAGTGTGCATATGTGTGAGACTCTCACTGTGCGAGAGAAGAGAAGGCAGCGAGTCGACTGCTGTGTTAGGTGCACTGCTCTTCTGTCGATCGCTCGGCGAGTGCACTTTCATTTATTTCACTTCGTGTCTCGTGATCGTTAGTGTGCATTACACACGCCAAATGCACCGATCGCCTCCAACACAAGTGGCAATTGCAATCGGCCTATTCGGTGCTGTTAGTAAAATATGGATAAGCACGGCATACAAGCCTGCAATTCGTCCAAGGTACATTTACTGGCCAAGGCAACACTGAACCAAGTCAGTGACTACCATTTCGATCCATTGCTTCCAACTGAGTGATTGTGGCATTAAGCAGGAAATATATAATCCGACCATTCGGTCTAGGTCGATCTACTGACAACGGCAACACTGCACCAAGTCATTGACAACCATTTCAATCCATTAGCACCATCTGAGTGATTGTGGCACCAAGCAGGACATATATAAGCCGACCATTCGGTCTAGGTCGATCTACTGGCCACGGCAGCACTATGTCAAGTCAGTGATAACCATTTCAATGCATTGCCACCAATTAGTTGATTGTGGCAATAAGCAGGACATATATAAGCCGACCATTTGGTCTAGGTCGATCTACTGGCAACGGCAACACTGCACCAAGTCAGTGATTACCATTTCAATCCATTGGCACCATCTGAGTGATTGTGGCACTAAGCAGGACATATATAAGCCGACCATTCGGTCTAGGTCGATCTACTGGCAACGGCAACACTGCACCAAGTCAGTGACTACCATTTCAATCCATTGCTTCCAACTGAGTGATTGTGGCATTAAGCAGGAAATATATAAGCCGACCATTCGGTCTAGGTCGATCTACTGGCAACGGCAACACTGCACCAAGTCAGTGATTACCATTTCAATCCATTGGCACCATCTGAGTGATTGTGGCACTAAGCAGGACATATATAAGCCGACCATTCGGTCTAGGTCGATCTACTGACAACGGCAACACTGCACCAAGTCATTGACAACCATTTCAATCCATTAGCACCATCTGAGTGATTGTGGCACCAAGCAGGACATATATAAGCCGACCATTCGGTCTAGGTCGATCTACTGGCCACGGCAACACTGAACCAAGTCAGTGACTACCATTTCGATCCATTGCTTCCAACTGAGTGATTGTGGCATTAAGCAGGAAATATATAAGCCGACCATTCGGTCTAGGTCGATCTACTGGCAACGGCAACACTGCACCAAGTCAGTGATAACCATTTCAATGCATTGCCACCAATTAGTTGATTGTGGCAATAAGCAGGACATATATAAGCCGACCATTTGGTCTAGGTCGATCTACTGGCAACGGCAACACTGCACCAAGTCAGTGATTACCATTGCAATCCATTGGCACCATCTGAGTGATTGTGGCACTAGGCAGGACATATATAAGCCGACCATTCGGTCTAGGTCGATCTACTGGCAACGGCAACACTGCACCAAGTCAGTGATTACCATTTCAATCCATTAGCACCAGCTGCTTGTTGTGGCACTATGCAGGGCAAGCAAGCATCCAATATTGCCTAGGTACATCTACAGCATTGAGAATACATTAAGGAACAAGTAGATTACATAAGACACTTTCAGGCAGAGTAAAACCTGACCAGGTGGAGCACCAATCACTTGCAAGAACGCAGCACACACACAAACTCACTTTAGGTGCTAAATTAATTCATATCTCCGGAACCGTACATGACTGAGTAAAATGGATTACACCATCATGTTCAGCATTGAGAATACTTTAAGGAACAAGTAGATTACATAAGACACTTTCAGGCAGAGTAAAACCTGACCAGGTGGAGCACCAATCACTTGCAAGAACGCAGCACACACACAAACTCACTTTAGGTGATAAATTAATTCATATCTCCGGAACCGTACATGACTGAGTAAAATGGATTACACCATCATGTTCAGCATTGAGAATACTTTAAGGAACAAGTAGATTACATAGGACACTTTCAGGCAGAGTAAAACCTGACCAGGTGGAGCACCAATCACTTGCAAGAACGCAACACACACACAAACTCACTTTAGGTGCTAAATTAATTCATATCTCCGGAACCGTACATGACTGAGTAAAATGGATTACACCATCATGTTCAGCATTGAGAATACTTTAAGGAACAAGTAGATTACATAGGACACTTTGAGGCAGAGTAAAACTTGACCATGTGGAGCACCAATCACTTGCACGAACGCAACACACACACAAACTCACTTTAGCTGCTAAATCAATTCATATCTCCAGAACCGTACATGACTGCGTAAAATGGATTACACCATTGTGCTCAGAATTGAAAATACTTTAAGGAACAAGTAGATTACATAGGAAACTTTGAGGCAGAGTACAACCAGGCAAGGTCGAGCACCAATCGCTTGCACGAACGCAACACACATTAGTGTCGTCTCGTGTCGTGTGTGTCACAGAGTGAGATTTGCATTTATACAAGCCCTGGGTGCACTGCTCTTCTGTCGATCGCTCGGCGAGTGCACTTTTATTTATCTCTCTTCGTGTCTCGTGAACGTTTGTGTGCAGTTCACACGCCGAATGCACCGATCGCCTTTCTTGGTTGTGATTGATTTTGCTCGCAACTGGCCATTGCAATCGATCAATTCGGTGCAATCCATTGGCACCAATTAGCTGATTGTGGCAGCATGCAGGGCAAAAAAGCTTGCTATTCGGTCAAGGTCGATCTACTGGCCACGACAGCACAGCACCTAATCAGTGAGTACCATTTCGATGCATTGCCACCAATTAGCTGATTGTGGCACTAAGCAGGACATATATAAGCCGACCATTCGGTCTAGGTCGATCTACTGGCCACGACAGCACAGCACCTAATCAGTGAGTACCATTCCAATGCATTGCCACCAATTAGCTGATTGTGGCACTAAGCAGGACATATATAAGCCGACCATTCGGTCTAGGTCGATCAACTGGTCACGGCAGCACTGCACCAAGTCAAGTGAGAATCCATTGGCACCAATTAGCTGATTGTGGCAGCATGCAGGGCAAAAAAGTCTGCCTTTCGGACAAGGTAGTTCTATGAACAGCAAGCCCAAATACCATTGCAATGCCACAATACGAACACACGAAACAGAAACAAATAGGTATTGCTCACTAGATCGGCAACTCGGCAATGTAATTACCCCATAGACGGTGGCGCCGCCTTGTGACTCAGATTCAAACTAAGCATTAATGAACTGCATAATTTGTAGAAATATGATAACAATTTATTGAATAACGCGATTATTGATCATAAAATTGTCAGACGAGTTATTAATTGATCGATATAATTTTCAGAGATTATGTAATTATAAATATAATTATAAATGGTCTATGCAATAATTCCATGAGTGTATTAGATGCCCATGGTAGCCATCATTTGGCATTTTGGTAAATGTCTTGCCACTTTGACTTCCGGGTGCTGTCGCCAATTTAGCAGTGCTCTTTCTACTCACTTGAAGAACGTCGATTGCATTATTCCACAGATGAACACTTTGTCCCGTCGTGGCCAGCATTGGGCATTTTGATCACGGTCTTGCATGTGCGTGCGTGTCTGTTTTGTGTGCCAGTTGATGAAGCTTGTCTTATGATTAACGCAAACATGTTCGGCTTGCTTATACGCTCACTCTTATCTGCTAAGTAAATTTAACAAACGCAACACAGGCAACAAACGCAGACAACAGACACAGAATAGATAGAATGCTATGGCCAGTCCTGAGCACAAGCTTTCACAACCGAGAGGTGATAGATGCAGTCGGTCAACGACATACGTCCATCCATGCGTCCGTCAGACGTAGTAGGTCGAGTGAACCAGTTGGCCAAGAAGGTGGTGGGCACCGAATATGCCAAGAATACTCTGGGGACAAAGTGAAAGTGAGATTAGAACCAGCACATCTTGAGAGAGAGAGAGAGAGAGAGAGAGAGAGAGAGAGAGAGAGAGAGAGAGAGAGAGAGAGAGAGAGAGAGAGAGAGGGAGGGAGAGGGAGGGAGGGAGAGGGGGAGAGAGAGGGGGAAATGGGAGAGAGGGCGAGAGAGAGAGGGCGAGAGGGAGGGCGAGAGTGAAGGCGGGGAGAGAGAGAGAGAGAGCGACAAAGAGAGAGAGAGAGAGAGAGAGAGGTGCAAGAAAGAGAGGGAGAGAGGGAGAGAGAGAGAATGGCTACCAAAGTCTAGTAAGTTGGAGACATGCCTGAAGCATTTGAGCGATGTAATCTCGGAAAAGTAGCCAGCAAAGAAGGAACAACACGTGGTGAGACTGGCACACAGAGTTGAGATCAGAAAATGCTTCAGTGCATCGTTCATCTGTTGATGATAGTCGTTATGGTTATGTTGATGATGATGATGCCTACGATGGCCCAAATTGGATTACTTGTAAGCGGAAATGTGCAATGTAGACGACACGACACAGCACCATGCCTTATAGTAGATCAGTGCATTGGCTGAGCCAATTCCTATTTGTTTGGGAAATGATTAGGCCAACTCATTGTAACACAATCAATCAACCACTTTCCGATAAGAATGATCACGTGCAGGAAATTGAGAAACGGAAAGAACTTAATGTCCAACATTGTGGTTTAGATGAAGTAGGCACTGGCAAGTGAGGCCATGTTGGTCGCCATTGCAGTGGCGGTAAGTAGAATCGACCGAGTGTACAGAAGCAGTGAGCCAAATATGATGAACGATGCAATGATGATCAACACCAGGTCGGAGATCAGTGACTCACTGAATAGGGCGTGCTTCAGACCGAGATCGGCGGCCACCACTCGAACAGGGCCATAAGCGAGATCTGTGGTGGCGGTGGTAGATGAGAGGTTGAAGAAGAGGCGAGAGTGACTCATTGTCCGATTGTAGTCCATTAGTTTGCTACTTTTGGCCATTGGATGGAAAATACTGCTTGAGGTGAGGAATGGCCGTGTGATCGGATTTGTCTGATTGAGCCCCGATCAGTACAATACTATCGTTACGGTTGATGATTTGATCATGCATGCTAATGAATCGATAGTCCACTGGCCCCGCTCGGACGCACAATCCTCGTTGAGATAGTTGTTCGCGAAATAGGCCGAACACGATCGAAGTAACTCCACAAATGTGTCAATGTCTGTCTCGTCCAGTGAGTCACAGTCGGTCTTGTTGGCGTGCAAGAGCACAAAGTTGGGCAAAATCCAACTGGGACAGCACTGATTGAGGTTTTTCACTTCACAAAAGTGTTTAAAGTTGGCGGTGGAAGTGGTGGCGTTGTTGTTGGTAGAAGTGTTCGTGTTCGTGTTAGAGACATTCCCCGTCACTCGATTGTCGTACTCGGACACCTCATCCTCCATGCGTAGTACTACCTTGTCGAGTTGGCAGATGGACTTATGTGGCTCGAGCTGTAACAGATTGGGCCCTTCTCCTCGGGCTCCACCACAAAGTGAACATAGTCCTAGAGCAGTTTGCTCCAGAAGACTCTTTGTCCAACTGGTGACTTTTCTACTGGAATGGATCGTATTTCGCTTGTTGTTGTTAAAATATGCAATAGATTTATTGACAGATAAATAGTAATTCTTGATTAAGGATAAATAAGATACAAAGCTAAATACATAGACAATAATGCACTCGGCAGACAACACAATAGGAAAGCGCAAAGGGTAAAATAGTCAACAAACCTAAAGTGGACAGAAGAGACAAGTTAGTACTCACGATAAAGTGTGGCACAACAAGAGAACTTACTGGTAAATGGTAAGCCTCACACTGGTCAACAGTCTGTAACGAAGCATGGGAGAGCGAGGCTTATATACACCAGAAAGACATGACCATCAAGGGAGTAATGACAGACAGCGACACCGGTCAGTCATCGATCAGGTCATTTGTACGCATCGAATAGTCATCGCCATGACTTGCCATAACCAACGCTAGGTGAGACACGTTCACTCGATCGTCACAATCATCATTGGCACTCATCAGTTCGACTGAGTCAATGCTGATTTCCAACAGTTGTTGTTAGTGATGGTCAACGGTCTCTGTCCGTGCACGGTTTCGAGTGTCATTTCTGTGCTTGCCACCGGACCGAACACGAGCTTTCTTCTCTTTTGGTGGTGGTGGTGGTGATGGTGCAGCAGCGACTATTGACGATGATGGCTCAGGAGTCTTCTCAGTAGTGGAAGTCGCGTCAGTACTGTACGGCCTCGGATACAGACTGAGCAGTCCATTCCATGAAGTGCTCTCAATCAACAGTCGCCAAGTGTTGAGCCGTGTGGACAGGTCCGAGTCGCGTACCTCGAAGCCCACCAGTGGATCATCAAAGGATGGCAACTCGTGCTAGTACAGTGAATTGCCAAACAGGCCGAAACAGGCACCAAAGGTGAGCACAACCCACAACAGTGGACAGGCGCGAATACATTGGTAATACCTGAGAGTGGTGGTGAGGGGGAGAGAGGGGAAGGGAAGGACAAGTCCAAATAGAAGGTTAGAAGCAAGGTCGAGAAAAACCATAGAATGATGAACTCACATGATTAGTGGTGGCGTTTGCTAAGGCATGATTGACAGATCATGTTCATCACAAAAAGTTCAAATCTTCATGTTTATCATTTTCACGGTTATCATTGGTAATGTTGCGAATAAATTTAAATTTGGAGAACATAAACAAACTTGACGGCGGAGTCCACTTTGACAGTGCAACTGAGAGATTTTCCAATCGACCCTGCATGCGAATTTCATGCGATTCATTGATTGAATTAGGTGCAAAACATGATTTGCATTTTAGGATTCCGATTTTCGGTTGTAAAGTTTGTTGCTCTCTTGCATACGTTCGGGCTAATGTTTGGCTCTGGCCTTGACTTAACTTAACACTGGCATTTCGGTCATACACATATGACAGTCCAGGACATCCAGTTGGACCTATGCACACAGATATTGAGTTATCTTCAATTAGAGATGCAAAGTTACAAAGCACATTGTGTTGTTTATTTGTGCCGCACTCTAAATGCATTAGCAACAACCGTCTAGTAGAGGTTTCATGCGTAATGGTGTAATTGACCCTTAGTGGGTCACCGTTCCAACCACAAAATGCCATTGGCACAATATAATGCACTAAAAGCTAGGCGCCCTATGCAGTCAAGCCAATTTGCATTGATTGCTGTTCTCTTTAGGCGCCGATCTTGAGTGATGAGTCAGACGTCTTAATGGCTGTGCTAATGCAGTCCAAACGCTCTCTAATTGGCTCTCATTTTTATCGTGACGCATCAATGCGTTTGATTTCCAACTGCGTAGTTTGAGAATTGTACCGAAAATCAATTGCTTTACTGAAGCAGTCTGAATTATTTGAAATTATGGATGTCGTGGCGTCTCGTTTGTTCTCATCACAGCTAAAGGAAACTTCCACAAAATTACACGAAAATCTGACTCTCGCGGAACGCGCAATACTTTCTGCATTACATCAACATCGATACTTGTACTGTACACAAAAGGCTCTTTGTGCTACAATCGAGAAAGAATATTTGAGGTACTTGCACTGTCCTGTAGACTGTCACGCATTATCTTTGGTGACGGGTGAGATTCTCAAACTACGCAGTTGACACGAAACTATTTGGTGGTGTTCTGAGAAATGTCACGCAAACCATGATACGAGCGAAACGGTAATATACGCAGTTAGGTTGTGCAAATTAGATCGCTTGTAAGGACAAAAGTGAGAATCAGTGCAATCGGCTCAAATGAGCTGCTTTGTTTAGTCCAACACACAGACACAGAGGCTACAGCATAAAAGATCTATTTTTAAGTTCACCTAGCACGCTCAACTATTTCTCATTATGACACATCCACAGGGAACCAAATGGCCCTCAAAAATTTGCATCGTAAAATAGACTCAACATCAACTATACTAAAACGGCATAAGCTTCTAACTGCATCTCTACTCACGAACAGACGAACAAAAGTCACACAAAAGGAGACTCCTGCGGAGTGAGGTTAAACTAATAAATGGACTTTCGAACGTAATGGAGAATAGTCAATTTTGATTATACGTTTATGGAGTAATTGGCATTTTATTGAACAAATCGTTCACGTTCTCTTTGAAAGAAGGACCAACTTTTGATCGGCTCCCATGAAGTCAATCAGTGCAAAGTTAGAAGGCAGAATGAATTGAATTGTGGTGCGGCACTCAACAAAGGCATTAGCAACTACACTCTCAATGCAGAGGTATCATGCGTAATGACGTAATTGGTGCTGAATGGGCCACCGTTGCAACCACAAATTGGCAGTGGCACAATATAAAGCACTAAAAGTTGGTCGCCCTCCGCTGGCAGACTAATTTGCATTGATTGCTTCTCTCTTTTGGTGACGACCGCGAGTGATGAGTCAGGCGTCTTTATGGCTGCGCTAATGCAGTCCTAATGCTCTCTCTAATTGGCTCTCTCTCTCTTTCTCATCGTACCGCATCAATTGCATTCGATTGCTAACTGCGTAGATTGAGGATCAAACCAAAGATCATGCGTTAGGCGATCACGCGGTTTTCTGGAACAGTGGAGAGTAGACTAATTATAGATCACAAGATGGCTCAGTTTCGGTTTTATTGTAAACGGATTCTGTGACGTCAGTTGGGCTGGAAGGTTCGAACGCAGTATCGTCTCTTTCGCGTATCTCTCCCTAACTTGTTTGGACCTATTTGGTTGTTTGGTTTGTTGTTTGTTGGTCTGTCATTCATAGTCAAACTTCTGTCTGGACTGGTCTGTATTTGTGTATCCGCTCGTAGCTGTTGGTGTCGACTCGACTTTGCTCGCAAGCTTTAACAAACTCCCTGTCACTGACTATCGTCAGCTCTTCTCTCACTAACTCGCAATATCAATTCAACGAGTCATGCCTTGTATTGTCCCATCGTTTGGCACGATTCGTAGACGTATGGCTAATATGTGTAGAAGTATTCGAAAAAGCTTTGCAGCTCCCTTCGCCCGTTGTGCTGGCTGCAACAACAACGATAACAGCAGCAATAACTACGAGCCTGAAATTCAGGCAGAGCAGCATGATTCTCAGCATGAAGCAGAACCTGAGTTTCGAGTTGAGTTTCACTTTGAACACGGGTTTATACCTGAGCCACCATCTGAACGCGAACCCGAACCTGAGCACCCTCGCATTCCAGAGCCGACTCATGGCTATCGTTTCGTGTTGGACAAGTATGAAACCGAAATCCGAACCAAATTCGACATTGACTACTTTGGACCAGAAACCGATGGTTGTGGCAGTAGCGGAGAAGTGTTCACTGGTGTAAAAGTGCTTGACGGTCGCACTTACCAGTTCTGTGCCCTCAAGGTGCAGTCGTCTCACTATCTCAAGAAGGCACGCCGTCCACAGTGGTTCTTGCGTGCACTGACTGAGGTGTCCACACTCAACTATCTGCGTCATCCGAACGTGGTCGAGATGCTCGACTATGTTTTCTTCGACAAGCCCACCAGAGATAAACTCACAATTGCCACTCATTTGGTCATCAAGACTGAGTACCTTGACATGACACTCACTGATCTGCTGCAGCATGAAGAGTTGGAAAAGCAGCTGTCCTTTGGTGCCTCTGTTCGTTTGGCGAAACAGTTGTGCACCGGGCTGTCGTTCATGCACTCCAAATTTGTGGCCCATCAAGATTATAAGTGTGCCAATTTAATGCTCAAATGGAACGACAATCATCCGGACAATGAGGCCCAGCTGCGGTATGCAATCTACAAGATCATCGATCTGGGCTATGCTCGACGCTACACTTCGGCCAACTCTAAGGAATCTCAATTCTACAGTGGAACCGCCTTTTACAAGGCGCCAGAAAAGAACGGTCTTGGAGCGTACGATCCGTACCAGTCGGATGTCTTCTCACTGGGGGTCACCATGTTGACAGCGACAATGGGCATCGAGCAGCTGTACTTCTACAAGCTACAGTACACTACCTTCTGGGGTGCTTGTGCTCACTACATTGCTCGGCTTAAATGGGAGCGTGCTGAGCAGGCACAGATCGACTTCATGGGAGCAGTTCAAAAGTTGGTCCATCCCTCGCCTGATCAACGATCATCGTTGGATGAGTTCGTCAACGAGATTAGTCGTTAGTTAAGTGCATTAGAACATGAGTATACATTACATATCTTAGACATAACATATCTTAGACATAACATATCTTAGATATAACATATCTTCCACCAAAGCTATTTAAACCTTATTATTCATTTGTGAACCACTAATCATGTAATCCAAACACATTCACCCGAAAAGTTAGATCAAATAGCAAAAACTTTCTGTAATTTGTTCAATAAAAGCCAATTACTCCATAAGCGTATAATCAAAATCGTCTATCATGTTGTGAACTCTATTACGTTCGAAAGCTCATTATTTTGTAGTTTAAACTCACTCCGCAGGAGTCTCCTTTTGAGTGACTTTTGTTCTGTTTTGCTCGTGAGTTGAAATGAAGTGAGAAGGCATATGATGTTTTAGTAAAGTAAATGTAGAGTCTATTGTGTGCTCTAAATGGTAGTGTGGCATTTCACTCCCTGTGGATGCGACATAATGGAGAAAAGTTGAGCTTGGTGAATCTAAAAATAGTTCCTTTGTGTGGTGTCTTTGTGCGTGTGCGTTCTATTGAATAGAGCCGCTCATGTTTGTGAGCCGCTTGCACCGATTCTCCCTTTTGTTCTTTTAAACGAACTAATTTGCACAATCTAAATGCGTAGATTACCGTTTCGCCCTTATCAGGACTTTGGTCACTTTTCTCAGAACAAGATCAGATCGTTTCGTGACAACTGCGTAGTTTGAGAATCTCACCCGTCACCAATGATCATGCGTGACAGTATCCAGAACAGTACCTCATTCTCGCTCTCTCATTCTCTCTCTCTCTCTCTCTCTCTCTCTCTCTCTCTCTCTTTCTTATTCTCTCCCTCTCTCTCTCTCTCTCTCTCTCTCTCTCTCTCTCTCTCTCTCCTCTTTCTCTTTCTTATTCTCTCCCTCTCTCTCTCTCTCTCTCTCTCTCTCTCTCCTCTCTCCTCTCTCTCTCTCCTCTCCCTCTCTCTCTCCCTCTCTTTCTCTCTCTCTCCCTCTCTCTCTCTCTCTCTCTCTCTCTCTCTCTCTCTCTTCTCTTCTCTCTCTCTCTCTCTCTCTCTCTCTCTCTCTCTCTCTCTCTCTCTCTCTCTCTCTCTCTCTCTCTCTCAAGAGTAGCGTCAGATTTTCGTGTACGCTTACTATTGCGAACTTTTCCATTAGCTAGCACTGTAAAATGAAAAGGCATGCACCAAATAATTATTTAACCCCAATTACCTTTTGACTTGAAGTTTGAGTGCGCGTTATAATTGGAATAAAATATAAGTTGGCATTTTCAAAAATTACTCAAAATTAGCTCGAAATGAACGTTTAAAATATGTTTTTATTACGATTATGCATAGATGAGCAGAAATGACAAACATACGACAGTATTAATTTGACAATTATATGTAATCTAATGATTAAAATTAAACATTTTATTTGTGTATAGACGTATTGGTTCTTTTCAAAAATCAAAATCTAGCGCAGCTTATCAGGAAAAGATGTTTTCGTTCAGCATCGGGAGATTGACAAGCCATTCATTGGACCTTAATTAGTGTTTGTTTAATAGGGATTTAAGTGTAATATGCAAAATAGTTAAGAATATAAGAGGGATACATCGAGTAAGTGTTGATAAAGATATAATTGAACGATAGCAAATATGATGAATTGATTGTTTTCGAGAGAGCTGATCCATATCGGCATTGGTCACTATATTTGGTTGATAACATCTGAGAACTATCGCGTGAAGATCGTGTGATGCATGAACTGAAATGAAAAGTTAGCATCGGATCATTAGTCAAAATAAACAACAGCACTTCACAACTCAAAACATACTTCACTTAGCGTCCGCATTCCTGTCAGGGGTGTAGGTATGGACGTATTCATATGTAAACTTTCTAATTCTTTCAGCATTTGACTTATCAAGAGCCCACTCTGCTTCTTGCATTGAGATTTGCCAGGCCTCATTCACAGTCAAGCCAGGAATGATGCTACACTTGTCCTTCTCTTGATCCGGCACACATTCAGATGTCACAAACCTGTTGAGTCTGAACGCCTTCTCGCCATGGCTTTCTTCTTTGGAAAGCAGACTCATAAACATTGGCAATAGGCAGTCTCTTTTGTAGTTTTCCCAACCTTCATACTTTCCAACAATGTCATCAGATGAAGTCCAATCTTGGCATAACAGAGGTCCAAGATAATGGAGATTGTATTGGGGTGTTCCGCCTAAAAACAATCAACGTATCAACCTATTTAGCATTTTGGCATTTTGCATTTAGCACTTAAACTTACCTTCCATGTATGTGAACTTGCCTAGTAATGGGTTTTCCTCTTTTTCTCTTTTTTTGGTTTTGTTTTTCGGTTTTTTCGGTATATCTCTCCCTTCAGATCGGTCCATTTGAATCATTGCTGGCCAAAATGGATACAATCCATACTTTACCATGACTATATCCCCAACATTGTATGGGATCTCCTCGCCTTCTTTTCGATCATTATACATGTCAATGGCAACGTCATTCGCATCATCTCGGTCCACATATATGTATGCGTTTTTGAATTTTTCACGAGTTTTTGGCTCAGGAGGCGTAAAATTGAGGTTAGGAATTTCCAAGAAGTATCTCTCAAAGTTCCTCATATTGTAGCCTGGATCTTTTGCATTGGCTTTGGTGCATTTGATGTTTGCATTGAATTCGTCAAATTTGGCCAGGTAATCGTAGATACTTGGCTTAATAGTGAGATTCTCTCTGTCAACATCACCGAAGAATGGATCAGCCAGTGCCTTCTCCACGGTCATCCTCAACTTGACGTCAATAATCAAACACTCTTTGAGCAAATCAAACAATTGGCGAACTTGTTCACTTCCGCCATCATAGAAGACTGACTCGGGATTATAGACCTTTCGCAAAAATGCCTGAAAACCCTTGATTGAGCCCATTTTGTCTAACTTTTTTCTGCACCAATCATAATCTCTGAAGATAATTATCATCAAATATTAAATTAATATATATTTGTCAAATAAAATAATGAAACCGACTTACTTTTCGAGAAACAGATTCTTCTCTAGCGGACCAATTAGTCGCTCGATAATAGCCAGATGTTTGCAATTGTCCAATTCTTGAATTGAACCAAGATCGAATATTGTCAAATCAGCTTTCATTTCAACAGCTTCCTCGCCATTCTCAGCATCTTCATCATTACCCCAAACGTTCTCTACTTTAAGATCAAACAGAGGAACGCCCCTAAAAAGCTCATAGCATACGGCAGCCAGGCCCCACACATCACATTCCTTATGCCAACTACCCATGATGGCTTCTGGCGATCGATAATCTTTTGGTTGTGCGTCCTGACTTTGCGGCTTGGTTCCAATGTACGCACTACCGAAGTCTATCAACTTAATGCGCATATCATTTCGACTACGCGTGGCATTAGCAAAAACAAGATTTTGAGGTTTGATGTCTGTGTGGACAATATTGTAGCGATGCAGGACTGTTTTTGTAAATGAGCATATATGTCAAATATGATGGGTAATATTTAGAAAATGATAAACTTACATTTCAAAGCCTTCAATGCCTGATAAGCGATTAGCTTTATGTTGTTCACTGAGAATGTACGCGCTGAGGTCCTCTTGCCTTGTTCTTTCTCTTTGTACTGTGCGCAAATTATAAAATAGAAAATGTACATTCGAAAAATCACTAATCCACTAATTCAAACCTAAAAGTCTTACCATATAGTCGTGCAAAGATTGTCCTAACAAGTCGAACGTCAGACAGTGATGTCCTTCGTAAATATAATTGCCGATCATTTTACTTAGAAAACTAAACAAGACCAAAAATTGAAAACATTTAAATACAAAAAGCAAAAAACTCACCGACAGCCCGAATGGTCTTTTTGCATGCATTTTGAAAGTTCATTCTGGTTTTCGATTTCATTTTGCGCTTCTGTCATATTCTTAATGAACTTCAGAGCCATTTTACGCAATCTAATACATTTGAGACAATAGAACGCAAAATATGTAAATATTCTATATCTAATCAGTAAATAAGTAGTTGGGTTAGGTTAGGTTACTGTGGTCAAAAGTTGGGTTAGGTTAGGTTACTGTTGCTCGAAGTCGAGTGAGGTTCCACCAGGATACCAAGTCCGCGTACTCAAGTTTGGACGTACTCCAAGCCAGGTGGAATTCTGTGCGACCACAGACGAACTGGTGGAGATCGAACGACTGTTGGGCATCGATCGTGACCCAGGGATGGCACTCGAATGTGACTCCACTGACGACAAACTGGCGCAAGTGTTTGCCAAGTGCAAATTCGACCAAGACATACCAATTGGAGCTGCGAACGCTCCGGGGCTGAACCCCATTCAGGAAAAAGTGGAAACGGTCGTGGTGGAAACGACCCCGGTTACAGGAGCCCAGTTCACTAGTCCCGAGTTCCAAGAACAGCCAAGACGACCACTAGTGCGAACGACCCGGCCGTTGATCTCGTTCGAACACGAAGATCGAACTTTACGTCATCACGTCAACTACTATTCTGGAACCGACTCCGATGAGTCTGATGACGAGTGTGACTATGCACCCTTGTCACTACGAGACATCCCGATGCCCAAGTTCGATGACTGTGTTAACAAGTGGCTGACCTTTTGGCCCAAGTACAATGCACTGGTGCACTCGAACAAGAAGGTGTCGTACATCGAGAAATGTGTACGCCTGGAAAAATGTCTGGTGGGCAACGCCACTCGTTGGATAACCGAACTCAAGACGAACAAGGAGAGTTACCGACAAGCCATCAAGATGATGCGCCGATACTTCCAAGATCCTGACGTGCAACAAGCGGCGTTCAATTCCAAAGTTTGCAGCACTACACCCAATCGACGACCGATACAACGTGACCGCGTTACGAAAGCTCCACTCGTCGGCCAACCAGATTTTTACGAACGCCAAGTTGCTGAAGCTGAACGAGAGCTACATGGACGGACATGTCCTACGAACTATCAAGAAGCTACTCCCGGAACAGTTCCAACACGCCATCAACGAAAAGAGACCTCGCATCACAACGTTGAGGGACATGTTGGACGAACTGCTGGTCAAGATCGAAGGGAGTGAGCAGTACATTGCCGAGAACGAAGGCAAACCAGCAAGACGTCAACCTGTTCGAATCGAACAACCCGACCCTCCGTACTACCCAAAGAGGTTCCAGCAGCACGAACCACCGTACCATCCCAACCGGTATCAAGGTCCTAGTGCGAATGTCGCCCAAGCGAGAAGTAATATGTCGGCACCGGTCCTTTGGAATGATGCACCACAAGTGATCCCACCAACGTGGAGCCAACCGCCTAAATTTTTTTCACCGATCGAGAAGCCAGTAACCAACACCCGAACGGGCCACACCAGAGGAGAACCTCAGTATCGTGCCGAGGCACAAGCGACTGCCAACGAACATCAACAACGACGAACTCTACCAAGAGACGAGGCCTATCACCCCAACTGGCGCGATAGCCCCCAAGCGAATCCCGTTCCAAGCAAGAACCAACAGCAACCAACGTGGAACGACAACAGGCCAACAACCAATATTCGACATTGCGAGACCAACTACACGACCGAAAACCCAAACTCGAAAACAAGTCGCGACCAACTTCGCTCTGGACAAGCACCGACGACGAACCATGTCGAGTTGAAGACGTTCCCAGTCCTGCTCGATCTAGACCCAGTTGATCTTAACCGATACCTCCGAATTCCCGAACCGAAACTCACCAGAACCGATGCTGCGTGCCTGGGGGGAATGGCGGTGAGCAAGCTCACTGGGAGTCAACAAAACCGTCAACTGTTCATCTCAGACTTCGAGTATCAACGTGAAAGTTCTGGACGATGCGATAGTACCAAGAAGGCTGACGCGACCATCGACAAAGACGAACCACTCAAACCAACAAGTCAACTGAACAACTCGGAAGCCAACGAATGCAAAGAACACTTGAAGGTCGACATCTGCAACGAACTCGAGAACAAACGACTGTTGGAGCCGACCGACCACCAAGTTACAACGATGACGCCATTTGTCAATACTCGTCAGACGTATTGCGAAACGGAACATCGACAACTCAAAGTGAATAGATCCACTGACTCTAGTGGAAGCGACCAACTAAAGGAACTATGGCGGATAAGTCCACTCGAGTTGTACGACAGCGACAAGACTACTCAAGTCAAGATCTATCCACCGACGGAAGCCCCAAGAGAGAAAATTGTCATCACTACGACAATACCAAAGGTCCAAACATCCACATTGGATCAGTCACAACCTGTGTGGAATACTTACAACCGACTATCTGGAGCTATCATCGACATAAAGACCAGCTGGCGTGTACCCTGGAGTTCTAGCAACCGCAAATCGCCTCAACGAATCAACCACCCCAGACTGGAACCAGCCTCACAGATGGTTACTTCGGAGCAGACTGGCGAATCGATGCCGAACGCTTGGAGACTGCCATAAAGGTCATCGTCGATCTATCGCGACTCCTGTCATTTTATCTGCACATTCGCTTCAAGTGGAAGTTTTGGTGCCTGGTCCTACTCAATGCAAGCTTCATCTGTGGCCGATTAGGAACTACCACCCGCCTGGACACGCGAGATGGACTCACGCACTTGCTGGAACCCTGGCAACACAAAGGATGGGCGCTTCTCCGACTGTTGGCCCAACTTGCCGATCCGAGACGTGACGCCCAGGCTGCCGCCCTGGCCGCTGGGGAATGTCGCAAGTCGAATTGCGACATGCGAGTTCTATTCGACAGCCAATTCGAACCTTCGGTCTAGGCACTATTTAAGCCTCTGCTGGACTGGTCCAGAGCAGCTTCATCCTGCTTCCTTCAGCTTCAATCCTCTCCTTAACCTTTAACCTAGTGCTCAATAAACTCCTGTGAGCTCAAGCCGTTCGAGGTCACTTCCTTTCTCTAGTGTCTGCGCCGAGTCGTGAAAGTGAGGTTAGGTTACTGTTGTCAGAAGTTGGGTTAGGTTAGGTTACTGTTGTCAGAAGTTGGGTTAGGTTAGGTTACTGTGGTCAGAAGTTGGGTTAGGTTAGGTTACTGTTGCTCGATGTCGAGTGAGGTTAGGTTACTGTGGTCAAATGTTGGGTTAGGTACTGTAGTAATATCAAACTTACGTTGAACTGTCGCTTGCGTGGTAGACCACACCAAATGTTCCATAGGCCAGTTTTTCAATAATCTCATCTAAAGGAGAAAGTTTGTTTTAGTAAAACATGAATATGACTGTTCCATTAGTAGAACACATTGTAGAACGTGCGCTTACATTCTATACTTGGTGTAATTTCAACAAGATCACTTTCTTGTAATTCAAGAAAAGGCTTTTCGGCTGGTTGGGACAATTTACATTGTTGAATCAATTCTGGGGCCTTTTCTGCTTCCTTTTCTGTGGCAATACTTCGAGTAAGGATTTCTTTTGGGATGTGAGCTTCACTGAGTTGTTCCGTTGATTCTTTATACCATCCCTCCTGACTCTCAAGCAACAATGCGAGCTCATTTTTTCGCCTAGCCATTGTGTTCTATCTATAATTAGTTGAATAACATAATTAAATAAGATTACTGTGAATCAATTGAGTTTGAATTTGTATTTAAAAACTCAATTCTAATATACTGTACTATATATTGTACTTGATGTAAGAATATGCAATCATTTAATCAGACATACTCTGGTTACTTCACAAATACAATTTCATGTCCTTAGTTCGAACGGTCTTTCACACAATGACACGTTTGAATGTTAAATGTTTGACACCGAAATTAGGCGTCATGACAACTTTGTACAACAATTTGGTGAGCATCAATAGAATGATCATACATTTTCTGGAGGTCATGTAAATTTGCGCACTTGTGCCATTTGTCATTACGGAACAGTAGTGATAAAACTGTTATTATAATTCGCCATTGCGCAAAAATCAAAAAAATGCTTTTAAAATAAAAACTAAAGCGAGATTCGTACATTTGAAATATTTACAATGTTCCCCTGTGGTTATACTATTTAATTGGTTACAAACAATATGTTACCTATTGTAGTAACAACCATTTCTGCCATTTAGTGGTTTTGGTTTGTAATTCAAAAACGAGACTTTTGGTTGCACTGCTGCGCCATCTATTTAAGAAAATTTTAATAGCGCAATTTTTGATGTGCGCAAACTCGCGCAAGTCGTTCTGTCCTTCCATCTCAAATCGCACACGATTGTAAACAACAAACAAGGCTTAATTTCCTGATGATAGCACTTGCACTGAACAAGTCTCCAATCACCAACTCTACAGCCAAATATCGAAGCCCGAGTGGTGGTGTTAGTATATTTCATCATGTATTTTTTTTGTTGACTCAGCTCATTTAGGATTCTCTACCATTTTTGTGGTAGAATTCAAATATAATTTGGGATTATAATTTGGGACACCAATAGTTTTGTAATTTGAATCTCTCTTAATTTTGCAATTATTAACTTGCGCACTCGATCTCTAAGGTCTTTGCCCTCTGTAAAGTGCAGATTCAAACACATGTGTGCGATAGCATTCACATTTGTTCATTTAGCCACCACGAGTCAACCGCTAGTCTAATTCTATGAATAGAACACACAGTACCAAGTGCGCGCTAGTTGTCGATCACAGGACACGAGTTGTCCCAAAACAACAGGAAGGACCCAGACAAAACAATAATAAACAAATTTCCATGAATATTTATTGGGCATCGAGAAGTGTACATCCGAAGTAACCAAATGCCATGAGTTATTAATCATTTCGTGTCTCTCTTTCTGCCTCGATTAGCTCTTGCTTTGCTTAATTTGTCGATTTTTCGAATTTGTTTTCTAGACAGCGTAAAATTGACCAATACAATGACATCCTTCATTGGTTCTAATTGCTGTTTCACTAGAAGTGCTCTGAGTCGGTTGCAGTCAAATTGATCTATTGGGGGGCATTAATGTACAATACATGTTGCACACAACCATGAGAAATTGCAATCGCCGGAGGGTTTGCTTTCCCGGTTGAACATATTAATAACATTAGTCGCTTGTTATCGCTAGTTCGAGTTTTGTCTTTGAGTACCATGGCACAGAGAACACTATGGCAAATATTGTGTAAAGATAAAGTCTGGATCATATGTCTGCTCAAATGTGATCTACTTTTCTACTAATACAACTACTAAACAGAGATATGTTAGAATAGGAGAATAAAACACTCGATTGGGGTTTGTGTGTGTGTGCACGTGAAATATAATTGATTATCACTATCTTATTGATAGTATCGTTCATATTTATTATTAAACAGTAATATACTCACCAATTGAGAGTTTAATTTGAACGTTTCACAATTTAAACGTGAACACACGAAAATTAAAATAACAAAATAACCATAAGTAAAGTAAAGTAAATCAATAGAATCATTGAGTGTAGCACTGATTGAAATCACGTTTGTCTTGTGTTCGCTAAAAAACTTAAACCTTTGTCACATTTAATTAAATTCTACCTATCAGTGCCAAACAAATTCGCGCCATGCGTGTACAACAAGTTCGCATTTTTAAGTTTGTCGGTGTTCGACTAGTTCGATTATGATGAGTGCAGGTACAGATGGGCACACACGGATACATATACATACATTATATACGCTAACACCAACAGAACAACTCTTTCACATCATAATGCTCACTGATTGGAATAGTAACAAAACGGTAAAATTCCACAACATGTGAAAAGTTCAGAGACGCACACACACTCGAATCGAGTATATCGATTTTGTGGTGAGTGTGTGTGTCTGTGTTTGTCACTGTCAATTGAGTTTTGAATTGTGTGCGCGCGTTGTGTGTGCATTTAATAAAGTCACTTACCGAATTGGGTGGATGAATTTCGGTTACGTAAAGTGCTCAACAAGATGATTGGATCATTCCGATGAGGGACAGCACATTAAAGAAGATAACTTAATTAACGTGTTTGATAAAAATGAAAAGATGAAGATCGACACAATTCGGGTGTGATTTGATGAATAGATGTGATGCATTTAAAGGACAAAAGACAAACAACAATGACCAAGAAAGAACAAAAGTGTGGAGATGATGAATGATAAACAAATGAATTGAAGTAACGGTGATAAAACAATGTCACAGACACAACAACACATAAAGTTCAGTGATAGATGTTAGAAAAGACGAAGTTGAAGTTAGACGAATTCTGTAAGAATTTTAAAAATATTGGAATTAGATATAATTAGATAATGTAAGTTTGCCCTCCAGAATAAAATGATAAATGTAATAAAAGAAAACCAATCACTCATTTACTTGAGATTTTAATTGTGAATTCGAATGCAGCGTTGATACAAAAATTGGGACCTTCAAAATGCCTCGATTTCTTACAAATAGTGAAAATATTGTTGTTTCAAAGCTTTGTTTGTTCGATAGACTAGTACGACGATCATGACGAGTCTAGTTAACGAAAGATGATGTAAAGAGAAAACTATAGATAAAGTTGTGCGACTGTCCGATTAGTAGAACTAATTCTGTTATTATGTATATTATGTTGTGATAATGATTGGGATGATTTGAGGGCACTGACGATCACTAACTGTAGGCTAATGGACTTGTACCTGGTCAAATAATTCTATTATTCATGAGTAAATTACTAACAATTGCAGTTACAAAGACCAAATGCAAGTACACACAAACAGAGCAATTTTTTCATTCATTAAGCTAAGTTTGAAACAAACTTGGTAAACCTGGTGAAACCAAGCAACAAGAAAACTCTCTCACTCACTCTCTCTCTCTCTCTCTCTCTCTCTCTCTCTCTCTCTCAAGTTCTCATACAATCGAGGGGTAATTACACGGGTTAATTCATTTGAAATGTTTAAAACCCGAAAACACACACAGACATTAGAAAACAACTTTCCGTATAAAAATGGCTGCTCACGGATTGATGCTTTAATGGATAATGGAGAACACTAGTTTTGTTTGTAAAACAAATTGCACACTAGTGAGTGAGGTAAGAAGCGAGCTACACAACGAGTCACATCATCACAAGAAACATAAACTGACACGCTTGTCAGACACTTGTGAATACATACTAGTCATAAGTGACGCCGTTGGCGTGAAGTCGGAGCGGGAGTATTGCGAACACTCGTCCTTATCAGTTCAGTCATCGATGAGTCATCAAAGTACGACAGACACAGACATTAACTCATTTCTCAATGCAGATCTTTGTAAATAATCACTAATTATTTTTTATCTCCTGTGCCCTTTGACCTTATGTGCCCAAAATCTAATCAGTTCGTCTACACCCACACCAGAATATTCGGTAAAATTTGCAGGACGATCCATTGAACCGTGTTGACGCTATCCTGCTAACAAGCCTTTTCCTTTTGAGTGGCGCCAGAGGAGTCGATCACTCACAAACTCACACTCTCGCTTCGCTCGAGCGTGAGTTTGTTCGTTCGCTCCTCCAATTAACCAGATTAATCAGACAACCAGACCACTACATGATTTATTTTGTCATAAACAAGGTCAATTTTGATTGATCAAGACTGAAATGCAAAGTCTAATGAAGTGACACAACAGTGTTCAACAACAAGAAAATGACAAAACATGTGTGAGATATGTCGTTTGGTGTAAAACAGACACAGAATGAAACTAAAAAGAAATGAACTCACACCCGAAGTAAAGTAAATCAACAGAACCACTGAGTGCAGCACTGATTCTATTCACTTTTCACTGAGTTGCATTAAGGTACACTTTTGTTCTTGATTTCTGTTTTCATGTCAGCACAAACAGAGAACAATCTTTTTCATGAGAACTAATAATAATAAAAGTGTACCCTTGTTGTAGAATGTATTGGACAACAGTAAAGTTTCGACCAGTACTGTATGTAATAAATCTATTTAAATTCACTCTCCCACGAAATTACAGTCTGTCTTTACATTCGTATTCGCTTTCACGTTTTGCCCTGTTACGTTCTGGCCAATTTGCAAACAGACCAATAAAACGCCTCACTTAGTTTTCTCAATTGCTGTTGCTCACTTGAAGTTGTGATCTATTGAGACAATAATGAAAATAAAAACATGTTGCACAACAGCAACTCAACTCGACTCGTGTGATCTTTAATAGGGAGATTTGTTTTGGGGGTGGTCTGTTGGCGGTTAGTGCATATGCTTGGCTGACAGAGTAGGGTGAAATGAGTTAGGTGGTGTTGCGTTCGGGCGGACACACGAACAATTAATTCGGTTATTTATGAGACAGTTATGGACACTTGAGTCAATGGGCCGTGAAGTGAAAACCAGTGCCAACTTATTTGCATGCATTCAACATGCAATCAGTGGCCACTGAGGGTGGCCAAGTGCACACACACACAGACAAATCGATGATTGAAAGTATGAAAGTGAGTATGAGAGAGAGAGAGAGAGAGAGAGAGAGAGAGAGAGAGAGAGAGAGAGAGAGAGAGAGAGAGAGAGAGAGAGAGAGAGAGAGAGAGAGAGAGAGAGAGAGAGAGAGAGAGAGAGAGAGAGAGAGAGAGAGAGAGGAGAGAGAGAGAGAGAGAGAGAGAGAGAGAGAGAGAGAGAGAGAGAGAGAGAGAGAGAGAGAGAGAGAGAGAGAGAGAGAGAGAGAGAGAGAGAGAGAGAGAGAGAATTGTGCCGACTTTGGATACGAATTCAGTTATTTATATTCAATAACTAAACTGAACGGGCACAACAATTCATCATACTAGCAAACAACATGCACACACAGACACACACATATAATCCGATTGACTTAGCAATGCAAATATGCATAGGGTTTTGTCGGTTCGTGAAGCTAAACAAAACAACCAATAATTGAAAACCCCGATTTGTTTCGCATCATAAAGTTGTTGTTTGTGTGCAAAGTTCGCATTTGGAGTGCGTTGTTTGTTTGAATAAATGTGTTGAATGATGATGAAGAGTGCGGAGACAGACGTGCACGCACTGTTAGTTCACGTGTTATACTGGAAAATAATTGTAATATTTATTATTCAATTACTAACATTTACAGTCACTTAGAACATGCATAATATACGCACACACCAACAGAACAAACCTATCACTTCATAATACAAAGTTCGTGACAAACCGGAGAATTGCGCGCACAACGACACAACCAAATTCACGAACACAAGATTGCATATAATCGAGAGGCGATAATGCGTGTGAATTCATTTTTGTTGAGACAGGAGAAATATTTTGTCCCCTTACAGATGCATGATTAGAATTGGCTAATTGAGCTGTCTGTCTGTTTTAAATGAGATTGATTAGAACGAAGATGATTACAACGATTATGATGATGATGATGATGATGATGTGAACGGGTAAGGACCGGCACTCACCAAACAGTCATGTGTTTTACGGGCAAATACTTCTACTATTATTAGTCCGTCACAAACAAATGCACACAAATGAAGGAAGTGAGGAGTGAACAACTCAATCTAACCGCTTAGTATGATTTGGTCAGACAAAGGTGAGTACGGTCTGACCAGATCAATCATATCTAATACTTGTCCAACATAAACACGGTAAATTATGATTGAGGGTGCAAGACACAAATTCAATTGCTGATAAAGTGACACTCGTGTTCAAGTACAAGATCAAGAATTACATAACAAAAATGAGAATTATCGTTTCGAGTAGAATCGATACAGGGTAAGATTACAACAAGAACGAACTAGAAATGAAAAGTAAATATTCACATGGTAGAAAAACTCGGTTATTGACGGAGAGGCAAATGCACAAACCAAAAATTGGTTTGTTGGCGCTCGTTTGTTCGAGCATTATTGAATTGCACAGATCTAATTGGCCATTAACACTCGATAAGTGACACACAGACATTCACTCACAGGCACATAATTGAGAAACTCAGACTGACTGGTCCATAGGCAAGGTGGCACATCCAAATATGCCTAACACATACTAACACCATCATATTGTGATTTATGTTCGATTTATTGATGTACTTTTGACGCAAGGCCCGATTAGTCTGATTTTGAAAACTAAACTTTGAATTAAGTGAACAGTAATACCGAATTGCTTAACCCAATCCAACCAATTCTGATTATGAACGAGCACATTGATGTGTCAACACTAAATAAATGCAATAGAAAATTTTCTATTCTATCGATACAAAATTAGAATGGGTGCTCGCCAACAGAAACGCTACTTTATCATATAGTCACCAAATGAATTGGGATATTAAGAAGAATGAGTGGAAAAAGGAGGAAAAAGGATGAAAATACCCAGACAGACGTGTATTAATAAGGATCACGAAAGAGAGGAGAGATTTCAAAAATAAAAGAAGAACAAAAATATATAAAAATATGTAATTTGAATGAATAGTGAACGGGCAAACCTAAACAGAGTCTCCCAAATGTTTGCCCGATGTAAACCTAAATGCGCTGAATGATGCAGAACTAAAGTGTATGTGAACACACACACGTCAGGAGAAGAGATTCAGCGGCCACATGCACAGAAACAAATGGCAAAACTAAAGTTGCAATGTTTGCCCGCGTTGGTGTGTGCTATGTTGAATTGCACAGATCGAAATTGGACAAAATTACAACCGAAACAACTAATATTCGCGATAAATACTATACAGATCAATTATAATATCACACGATTGAGAGAGAGAGAGAGAGAGAGAGAGAGAGAGAGAGAGAGAGAGAGAGAGAGAGAGAGAGAGAGAGAGAGAGAGAGAGAGAGAGCATGGTTGTGTTGTGTTTCTGTCCGATTCATGTTTATTCATTCATTCATGGGACAATTGCCCGATTTGGAGAACTATTTCACTAAATAATGTTGCATAACAAAACGAGCGGGCAATACAATCCACCATGCGAGGGAACTAATTGCACACACAGACACTCATATAAACCGATTGCAGTAGCCAAGCAAATGTGCATTGTGTTTTGTTGTTTGTTCGGATAAAATCTACAAAACGACCATTAATCGATCGAAACAAACAGCCGATTAGTTTCGCTTAATAAATTTGCTGTTAGCGTAGTGGTTCTAAAACGAACAATTTGCTGACACTCTTCTAACCGCCCAGATATTGCTTTGCACCTTCACTTTCAATTAGAAACAAATTGATATTTAAAAGATACTGCATTGGCGCCTGCTTTGGTATGTGCCGAGTGTGCTGTGTTGAAATACTCTGATTGAAGGTGGATCAATTCACAAGCGAAACGACACACACACACACACACACACAATGGGTCGCATCATCATATGAACGCACAAGCCAACTTGTGATATAACTCAAAGTAGCACAAACCAAACAAACGAACACCAAGCCGTTTGTAATGTGAGTGCCTAAATGCACCAAATACTACTAAAAGACAGTGTGGATTTTGGCTCTTTTAGTCTCGAATTCTAGATTTACCAAAAATATTCTACTCTACTCACAGAGTATCGATAAATGTTCGCAAAGTGAACCCAAAAACTAGTCGTATCAATCAAATTGCATCATATCAGGTAGATGGATCTCATACAACTAACAAATTGATGTTTTCTTAGTAGACAATGTTAGTTAGAGAAATCATTATTATTATTCCCGGATTGTGCATGTAAAGTTGTGTGTGTGTGTGTGTGTGTGTGTGTGTGTGTGTGTGTGTGTGTGTGTGTGTGTGTGTGTGTGTGTGTGTGTGTGTGTGTGTGTGTGTGTGTGTGTGTGTGTGTGTGTGTGTGTGTGTGTGTGTGTGTGTGTGTGTGTGTGTGTGTGTGTGTGTGTGTGTGTGTGTGTGTGTGTGTGTGTGTGTGTGTGTGTGTGTGTGTGTGTGTGTGTGTGTGTGTGTGTGTGTGTGTGTGTGTGTGTGTGTGTGTGTGTGTGTGTGTGTGTGTGTGTGTGTGTGTGTGTGTGTGAGTTCGAGTGTGTGTCCAATAATACTATCAATACTACAATAGATCACTTACCAATCAGACAGATGAAAAGCTTCACCAAAAAGTAGAAGAAGTAGTAGAAGGGTCTTCAAATGTGTATGATTCAAAGGATGAGATGGAGAGAAACAGGTGAGAGTGGTAGGTGAGAATTTGAGATTGCCAATGAGGCACTTCCGATGAATTTAGTTATTAACAGTTGCATGGATAAACGATATTGAGACATCAAACAGCGGTGGTGGTGATGATGATGAAAACGTATCCGAATGAGAGGAGAAAGCGCACACAACAGACACTGACGCGAGGGCACACACCACACGAGCACACCGTCAATGAGACCAATAGATAGACAAAATGAAGAGCAATGAGAAGGGTAGAGACTTGCGTTTAGCGTTAGTGGATGAGAAAGTAGAGTAGTAGTGTTGGAGACTCTTGCCCGATGGGGTGATAGTGACAAGCAGTTGTGAGTTGTTGTCGAGCAAACGGTCGAGTTATGATTTCATAAATGGCACACACAGCGTTTGGCCGAATCAAGTCAACGTTGATTATACAAGCAGAGTTAGACAATGAGTTCGTCTCTGTCTTTTGTGAGTTGAGCTCACACAGACACTCGTTTGGTCACTTTCTAGTGCACTACGAGTGAAAGTGAACTTAATAGTAATGACATTACCGTTGCTAGGTGACCAGACAGCGTGGCAGAATGGCGGGCGGCGGTGGTGATGATGGTGGTGACGTGTCGTAACTGAACTTGAACGCACAAACTAAATCAAACTAAAGAACAAAGTCAAACAATAAACAGCAGCCACCGACTAATCACAATTGCACACCGAGTGCAGTGTGTTGGAAGGTGAGATAGAGAGATGGAGAGAGAAAGTGCCAGCATTAACAACGGAAACATGAGTACACCATGAGAATGATGATCATCCGAATGGACCGGACAATGTATTTTGCAGAGAGTGATAGGTGATGATGATGATCGTATGAGAATACTGGTGAAATGTGAATGAGTGAACCATAAAGCAAGACAGAAAGTGCAACAAGTCGTGGTGGTGATGTTAAAGTTTGCCAAAGTGAATGAAAGGAGAACGTGGACAGGAAAGACACCGACAGACGCGCAAGTGGAGAGCCACAAGAGCACACAGCACACCACTAAACCAAAAGTAAAAGGAATGGATAGAAGTTTGCGAGTGGTGATCGTATTTTGCAGTAGTAGAAGTAGTGGTAGCAGAGGCCAATGTCGATGGAGCGGATGGAAGGCACCATGCACAAGTCAGTCGAGGTAGGACATACATTGCATTACACAACTAACTCGAGCCAGTCTATTCGGGGGATGAGCGCACAGACATACAATACATTGCAATAGCACACAATGACTGCGAACTCAGTGGCATTTCGGTCGCTATGGTACCAGACAGTGCAGCAGAAAGAGAGAAGGCGATGGTGCTGAGCGAGTGAAAGTGAAAGCACAAACCGAAGCAGACTACTACCGAACTTACAGCAGATTGTACCATCTCACATAGGCACACAGGGCGAGGGTGGTGGGCTAGAGAGAGGAGAGAAAGGAGAGTGAGATGAGGGAGAGAGAGAGAGAGAGAGAGAGAGAGAGAGAGAGAGAGAGAGAGAGAGAGAGAGAGAGAGAGAGAGAGAGAGAGAGAGAGAGAGAGAGAGAGAGAGAGAGAGAGAGAGAGACAGAGAGACAGAAAGAAAGACAGAACGTACGGCAATGTCAGTACCAACAGGATGATGATCAATTTGTGTTTGAAATGATGATGATTTCGATATAGCTGGTTCGTACTTTTTGGAGTGACGGGTACTGGTCGTTTGAGAATACGGATGCACTGTAGGTGACAAGCAACAAGTCAAATCGCTAAAACACTAGCTTAGTGAAACACGCAAGTCGAATGATGTAACTGATGTTTGTTGGTGGCAAGAAGAAGTGACCGAACCGACAGACAGACAGAGACACACTGAACACACTCATCTCGGCACACTCACTCACACACGGCATTTGCAAAGGCTAGACAAGTGTGTCTGTTGCATGGTGCACTGCTCAATATACAAAATAGCGCGCGCTACTCGTGTGTGTGTGTGTGCGGAGTCGATGAGTCATGTAAAGTGAGTGGTGGTGTGCTCACTACTCACTCAATTAGAGCACTCACTCATATTTGATGAAGAAGACAAGGGGAGGGTGAAGGGGTGAGCATCGGTGAACGAAACTTACTCTTACTTTCGCGTTAGTAGATGTGAAATGGGGCAAATATTCAGGAAACATAGAAACAGTAAGCGGGGCCTGCAGACAGCAACAGCAACAGTAATAGGTGGCGTAGTTGGATAGAGCGTTCGTTCATGTCCTGTGTGTAGAAGCTCGATTCGTGGTCTTGCAATTCTTTTTTTATTTTTTAATTAAACATTTGGAAATTCAGCAAAAAATATAGTTTATCAACTTTAAACATTTAATTAACAGTTATTTTATTTTAATTAATTTAAAATAAAATAAATTAAAAATATTAAAAAAATTTTATTTTTAAATTTTAACTCTCACTTCACCACCGTTCTCTCGGTAATAAAAAATTTTATTAAAAATCATGGATAAATTATCTGGGGTGATTATTGGTAGAGCAATAAGGAAAGATAGAGCACAGAAGGTCATTGAATGTTAAAAAATGATGAAACGGTTATTGATGCGTCAGGTAAATACACGGCAAATTGGACACTGCGATTCAGGCAAGCCTTGAAGGTATATTCGGCAAATGTTTCTCTAAAACGGCCAACCGCAAAGCGTCTAAACCCGAGGCCTGTTTGGCTAAATTTATGGTTTTATGAGACACTGCAAAGAAGACAAAACAAACCAACACTTACCTGCTTCACTGTACTTCTCAACATAATCGTGTGTTAGAGCTTCAATTCTCTGCTCTTTTGTCAGCTGAAGCGCGCCTTCCGCTTCTTTTAATGAATCCAACCAATCTTGGATCAAGAGCCTGCTTTCGATCAATGACTCATCAGTCGGCCTAGGCATGAAGGTGTCTCGCAATTCGATCATCTTTCTGATTTTGTCATCCAATTGCAATGGGAGATCACGAATTCGGTCAAACTCTTTTGACTTCAAGTCTTTTGTGTACTCCGACCATCCTGTGTATTTACATTTGACATCCTTATTGGGCGTCCAAGCTTGGAGCAACAGCGGTCCAATAAATTGAAGATAATAAAAGCGTGTTCCATTTACCATAGACTTGGTAAATTTGTTTTTGTGATTGCTTTTATCATCTGGATCAATTAGCACAATTGCGGGCCAGTATGGGTAACCATCAACTTTTGCGATGACAATGTCACCAGTTCTGTATATGATTGGGGGTTCGCCTTTTTCAACCCGCTCTGCTTCTTCGCCCGGTTTTGCTTCACAAAACTGTTGAGCCTGCTCAACCAGAGCAACACGTTGTGGAATTGTTTTCCCGTGCTTGTCCGCTTCTCGCATCACTGGTGTACGAGCCGTAATTTGGGATGGGAAAAATGCTTCGAAGAATTTTTCGAAATCAAAACTGCTCATATCCAAATCAGTAATTCGAACCAACATTTGAACCAGTTCGTCAACAAGATCGTCATTAGTTGTGTTTTCATTGTAGACGTTGTCTTGTCTGTTCTGGTTGAGTTCATTGTTGAGATTGGTATTGGTGTTCATGTTGAAGTTGTTATGGTTGACATGGCTGATCATGTTGAGATTGTTGGTGGTGGTGTTGCTGTTGGTATTGCTGTTGGTGTTACTGTTGGTGTTGGTGTTGGTGTTGGTGTTGCTGTTGGTGTTGCTGTTGGTGTTGGTGTTGGTGTTGGTGTTGGTGTTGGTGTTGGTGTTGGTGTTGGTGTTGGTGTTGGTGTTGGTGTTGGTGTTGGTGTTGGTGTTGGTGTTGGTGTTGGTGTTGGTGTTGGTGTTGCTGTTGGTGTTGCTGTTGGTGTTGCTGTTGGTGTTGCTGTTGGTGTTGCTGTTGGTGTTGCTGTTGGTGTTGGTGTTGCTGTTGGTGTTGCTGTTGGTGTTGCTGTTGGTGTTGCTGTTGGTGTTGGTGTTGGTGTTGGTGTTGCTGTTGGTGTTGCTGTTGGTGTTGCTGTTGGTGTTGGTGTTGCTGTTGGTGTTGCTGTTGGTGTTGCTGTTGGTGTTGGTGTTGGTGTTGCTGTTGGTGTTGCTGTTGGTGTTGCTGTTGGTGTTGCTGTTGGTGTTGCTGTTGGTGTTGCTGTTGGTGTTGCTGTTGGTGTTGCTGTTGGTGTTGCTGTTGGTGTTGATGATGTTGATTTGGTTGTTGGCTGACTGGGTAGACACAAACTCAGGCACCTGAGCTTCGTTCGCATTTTTAAGTTCAATCTCACCTAGAAACTGGATGGACTCACTCGAACTCAATGAAGGTAGTTCTGGAGAAGTCTCCTCAATTGCAAAGCTTTGGACAACATTCTGATTCAAGTTTGCAGGCACATTGAATTGGTTGAGTTCCATAGAATCGTCTAGTTGGATCGTTCTTGTGCTGCAAGTTGTTGGGAATTGGGAAATTGGTTGAGAAATCACTTTCGATGCTGATTGAACCAATTCGTTGTTGCACTTTTCCACTATAGCAAAGCTATTTTGGTCAACACCAGCCAAGAATGGAGTCACATTTGCATTCTCCGGTATCAGTCTTTCACTAGGATCAATGACCAGACATTGCAGGACAAAGTCAAACAACTGTCGACAGTCTTCCATGCCCATATCATTGAATACCTGTTCTTTAGTCTGTTGAATCGGTCTCAATTTGGAAAGAAACTTCTGAAAAAAGGATTCATCATTCTTCAAATATTCGAATTGTTCACATTCCCTACAAAACAAGTTGTTTCGAGTTAATTAATTGTTATACAAACCACCAAAAAATTAAACAAACTTACGTTTCGAAGAAGTTTTTTGATTCAAACCCTCCAATTAGTGCCTCAATGATTGCTAGGTGTTGCGTATGTTGGATTACAAACTTATAATATTCATCAGCAGGATAAATGCTTTCAAATTCCTGTTCATTAAAAGCGAACAGTTGCTGGCCGGTGTAGAGTGCATAGGCTAAAACTCCCAAGCTCCACATGTCACGTTCCCAAAGCCATTCACCGAGAATAACTTCAGGCGCAAAGTAATCTAACGTTCCACTGGCAAGCTTTTGGGCCTTCGGATCACTTTCTCCAAAATATGAAAGACCGAAATCAATCAACTTGATTCTAAATCCATCCATATTTGGAGTAGCGAAAACCACATTTGGAAGCTTTATGTCTGCATGGACCACATTCTGACTTCTCAGAACTGTACAAAGATCAAATATGTCAAATTATTTTGTCATTAGAAATTTGTGCAAAAACAGAAACACCGAGAACACTCACATTGTAAAGCCTGTACTAATTGCCAGACAATTACTTTAGTTTCGTCCATTGTGTATGTCAATTCTCGTTCATTGTACTGTGTGGAAAATTATAAAATTATAAACGAAAATTCTCACTTTCTAATTTGAATAAATTTACCATGAAATCAAAAAGCGATTTTCCAAGGAGATTGAATACCATGCAATCGTGATTTTTGTACTCAAAATTAAACAGAATTTGATTCAGAAAACTAAAAAAACAATTCAATGAACAATGGAACGTATTTGTGACAACAAAATCATACCAATCCACGTGATTGTTCTCTCCTATATATGTATTAAGGAGTTCCATGTGAGTAATTTCCATTCTACTATCTTGATTTTTAGTCATAAACTTGAGTGCCAGAACTTTATCCCTGTATATATCATTTGGATTACATAGTGTTCATTTACGCAAAATGGGACCATACATTAATTGAGTGATAAATTAATCGCTCAATTAATGTATGGTCTCATTAAAAAATGCTTACGTTCCCACTTGGGTAACTTTGTAGACAACACCAAATCCACCTCTGCCAACTTGTTCCACAATTTGGTCTATAATAGTCAAGTTTTAATTAAATTATGTAAATTTATTTTGCAACTAATTAGGCGACACATACATTCAGTGTTTTCGTCTTGAGAGACCACATCTCCTTCAACTAATTTTATAAGAGGTATAACCTCCGTTTGTGGTTCAACAAATTCGACAGATTCAATTTGTGAACCTAGGAATTGAACCGATTCGTCTAAATTCACAGTTTTCACATGTTGTTGTTGAATTGGATTTGGACTCTTAGACAATTCCGTTGCCTTTTTACACTTCTTATTGGGTGAGTACGACTCGAAATCACGTTCTCGTGCGACTTTCATTTTTCTGTTGTTATTATAAGGATAGAAAAACATGATTAAATATCGTTGTTCAATATTTATTCATTAGACTCTATCTTCAACTCTAATCTAACATTGCTAACTCTTTAGACAATTTCACATTACCATAGATTTCGACTATGTTTCTATTAGTCCAAATCAATCATCATTATTCTCTGCTTGCTGGCCAATCGTTTGTGTGTTCCTCATTGAACGACATTACGAGATTGCGATCTCATATTGAGCCGAATGGGTTTATAATGTGCGTCATATTTTTAGTTAAGTCGTGTGCAGTGCCCTGGTTAGTTTTGTTCTAAAGCGCTACTACTTTAGTGCACCCATAGGTGATAAGCAATTTAAGCAAGAATACGCAAAAAGAAAGCTTATGCAAAGATCAAGACAACTTACATTCGATCAGTAGAAAATGGAAGCAAAATCACCAAAACGGTTAGTGAAACAATTTGATTGGTTTATTAGTATTTTTAGTAATGATAAATTGGACTAAAAGTTGGATTAAGAGTTGGAAGCGTAGTGATTAGTGGCAAATGTGTGACCGATGCAGACGTTTTGGATTGGTTTAATGAATTAATCTTTTAATCAGGAGACAAACAACGATGACCAAGGACGAACACTTGAAGATGTGACGATGATTGAAGGATGATACAAACACAAACACAACACTACACAAAACTCTCGAAACACGATGAAGATGGCCAGAAATTGAAAAATTCTGTAAATATAAAAAAAATTATTAAGTGTTTATTAATAAGTTTTAATTAATTTAACAAAATAGCAAATTTTTTGGAGCATTAGACTATGGGGCCTATGTTTGTATTGACAATTCCTTCAAACAGTTCATTCATCGATGAATCATCACAGTGCGACAAACACACACATCAACTCATTCCTCAACACAGATCTATCTAAAATATAATAAATTATTTTTTTTATCACCGGTGACCTTTGACCTTATGTGCCCAAAATTTAACCAAGTCGTCTACACCTATTTCTAAATTTTTAGTAAAATTTTTAGAACGATCCATTTAACCGTATGCACGCAATCCTCAATACAAGCCTTCTCCTATCAAGCCACGCAAGAGGAGTTTCGTTTCGCTCCGGCGTGAGTTTGTGAGTTTGTGAGTTCGCTTGTTGTTAGTCGAGGGTCGATAGAATGACGGTAACGACTTTATGGGTTAAGTGAGGTCAAATTGACCCAAGTACAACTTTGGGGGTTAATTATTTCTATTTAAATCGTGAATACATCAAACTAGGCAATTTGAATTAGTCGAGGGTCGATAGAATGACGGTAACGACTTTAAGGGTTAAGTGTATACCAGCAATCTAATTGGGGAATGTGGACCAGTAATCCAATTGGGGAATGTGGAACAGTAACCCAATTGGGGAATGTGGACCAGTAACCCAATTGGGGAATGTGGACCAGTAACCCAATTGGGGAATGTGGACCAGTAATCCAATTGGGGAATGTGGACCAGTAATCCAATTGGGGAATGTGGACCAGTAACCCAATTGGGGAATGTGTAGCCGTAACCAAATTGGTAAATGAGAAACAGTAACCCAATTGGTGGATAAGAACCAGTAACCCAATTGGGGAATGAGAAACAGTAACCCAATTGGTGGATATGAACCAGTAACTCAATTGGGGAATGAGAAACAGTAACCCAATTGGTGGATATGAACCAGTAACTCAATTGGTGGATAAGAACCAGTAACCCAATTGGGGAATGTGGACCAGTAACCCAATTGGGGAATGTGGACCAGTAACCCAATTGGGGAATGTGGACCAGTAACCCAATTGGGGAATGTGGACCAGTAACCCAATTGGGGAATGTGGACCAGTAACCCAATTGGTGGATTAGAACCAGTAACCCAACTGTTGGATATGAACAAACAGCCTACTTGGGATCATTCCCGAAAATCAATTTTGGATATGAGCCCGATCTGCTAATTTTGGAACGATAACCCTATGAACCATTTTGGTTTCACCATCAAATCAACTGATTTGCACAAGTTGCTCCTATGATTACAAATACAACGAAAGGCAACATCATCATGGGTTTGACTAGTTTGTGGACGGTATCCACCTAGTGACAAAAAAGTACACTAATATTTAATAAAGTATTTCATTTCTGAAAACGAAGTATGTTGCATTTGATTTTATCACGAAACGATTCATAAATAATAGCCAATAATGTGTGTCGGCGCTCATGGTATGTGTTGGTTTAATATGCTCTCTTACCGATTTATAAGATGAGTCTGTGACAGGTGAAGTTCTGATCTAGGCGATGTGTTGTGTGACAAATAATGGGCGTTAAAGAAAAGGTGTTTGTAGATTAAACTTAGCACAAGATATTAACCGACACGAGTGGTATGTTAGGGCAAATTGATGAACAGATGCGCTGAATTTAGTTAGCAACGAATGGAAGAGTTTGATGATGATCTGACTAATTTTGTAAAAAAATCAGAAAATTAGGGAATCAACGATTGTTCAAGGTTCGGGCTTCCAAGGAGAGGCAATCATGTGGCGATCAAGGTGAATTGTCCAGATAATGTGGAGAAGAAAGAGGAAAAGGATTCTTTAACAAGAGTACAAGAACAATGAACGAAAGAACAAGACAAAAAAATTCAAGTTTCACTTTAGTAGGAAAACGATCAGTACGAGGACTGTAGACTGAATGTGAGGAAGAGGAAAAAGAATTTTCAATCCACGTGTTTTGAGGGGAGAGGTAGAAATAGAGGCAGAATACAGCAGAGGCAGGCAAAAAGGGCACAACAGGTGAGTAAGCTGCACAGGCAAAAGGTATTGTGTGTGGGTGTGGTTTGATTGAACTTAAGGGCCGTTCACAAAGTTTGGGTCATAACAACTAACAAATTAAAAATTCACAAGCGGCCAAAGAGGTCGCCACTTGCGGTAACGACTTTAAGGGTTAAGTGATTTCAAATTTACCAAGGAGAGTCATGGGGTTAATTAATTTCAATTGAAACTGGAATATTTTAAAATATGCCATTTGAAATAGTCGAGTGTCAATAGAATGCCGGTAAAATCTTTGAGGGTTAAGTGAGGTCAAATTGGCCCAGGAGAGTCATGGGGTTAATTAATTTCAATTAAAACTGGAATACTTCAAACCAGGCAATTTGATATAGTCGATGGTCAATAGAATCATGGTAACGACTTTGAGGGTTAAATGTACTCAAATTGACCAAGTAGAGTCATGGGGTTAATTAATTTCAATTAAAACTGGAATACTTCAAACCAGGCAATTTGAATTAGTCGAGGGTCCATAGAGTTATGGTAACGACTTTGAGGGTTAAGTGAGGTCAAATTGACCCAAGTACGACTTTGGGGGTTAACTATTTCTAATTAAACCAAGAATACATCAAACTAGGCAAATTGAAATAGTCAAAGGTCCATAGAATTATGGTAACGACTTTAAGGGTTAATCGTTGTCAAATTGGCCCAAGTACGACTTTGGGGGGTTAATTATTTCTAATTAAACCGAGAATACATCAAATCAGCAAATTGAATTAGTCGAAGGTCCATAGAATTATGGTAACGACTTTAAGGGTTAATCGTTGTCAAATTGGCCCAAGTACGACTTTGGGGGGTTAATTATTTTTAATTAAACCGAGAATACATCAAATCAGCAAATTGAATTAGTCGATGGTCAATAGAATTATGGTAACGACTTTAAGGGTTAATCGTTGTCAAATTGGCCCAAGTACGACTTTGGGGGTTAATTATTTCTAATTAAACCGAGAATACATCAAATCAGCAAATTGAATTAGTCGAAGGTCCATAGAATTATGGTAACGACTTTAAGGGTTAATCGTTGTCAAATTGGCCCAAGTACGACTTTGGGGGTTAATTATTTCTAATTAAAACCGAGAATACATCAAATCAGCAAATTGAATTAGTCGATGGTCAATAGAATTATGGTAACGGCTTTGAGGGGTTAAATGTACTCAATTTGACCAAGGAGAGTCATGGGGTTAATTAATTTCTAATTAAACCAAGAATACATCAAACTAGACAAATTGAATTAGTCGAAGGTCCATAGAATTATGGTAACGACTTTAAGGGTTAATCGTTGTCAAATTGACCCAAGTACGACTTTGGGGGGTTAATTATTTCTAATTAAACCGAGAATACATCAAATCAGCAAATTGAATTAGTCGAAGGTCCATAGAATTATGGTAACGACTTTAAGGGTTAATCGTTGTCAAATTGGCCCAAGTACGACTTTGGGGGTTAATTATTTCTAATTAAACCGAGAATACATCAAATCAGCAAATTGAATTAGTCGATGGTCAATAGAATTATGGTAACGGCTTTGAGGGGTTAAATGTACTCAATTTGACCAAGGAGAGTCATGGGGTTAATTAATTTCTAATTAAACCAAGAATACATCAAACTAGACAAATTGAATTAGTCGATGGTCCATAGAATTATGGTAACGACTTTGAGGGTTAAGTGAGGTCAAATTGACCCAAGTACGACTTTGGGGGTTAACTATTTCTAATTAAACCAAGAATACATCAAACTAGGCAAATTGAAATAGTCAAAGGTCCATAGAATTATGGTAACGACTTTAAGGGTTAATCGTTGTCAAATTGGCCCAAGTACGACTTTGGGGGTTAATTATTTCTAATTAAACCGAGAATACATCAAATCAGCAAATTGAATTAGTCGATGGTCAATAGAATTATGGTAACGACTTTAAGGGTTAATCGTTGTCAAATTGGCCCAAGTACGACTTTGGGGGGTTAATTATTTCTAATTAAACCGAGAATACATCAAATCAGCAAATTGAATTAGTCGAAGGTCCATAGAATTATGGTAACGACTTTAAGGGTTAATCGTTGTCAAATTGGCCCAAGTACGACTTTGGGGGTTAATTATTTCTAATTAAACCGAGAATACATCAAATCAGCAAATTGAATTAGTCGATGGTCAATAGAATTATGGTAACGGCTTTGAGGGGTTAAATGTACTCAATTTGACCAAGGAGAGTCATGGGGTTAATTAATTTCTAATTAAACCAAGAATACATCAAACTAGACAAATTGAATTAGTCGAAGGTCCATAGAATTATGGTAACGACTTTAAGGGTTAATCGTTGTCAAATTGACCCAAGTACGACTTTGGGGGTTAATTATTTCTAATTAAACCGAGAATACATCAAATCAGCAAATTGAATTAGTCGAAGGTCCATAGAATTATGGTAACGACTTTAAGGGTTAATCGTTGTCAAATTGGCCCAAGTACGACTTTGGGGGTTAATTATTTCTAATTAAACCGAGAATACATCAAATCAGCAAATTGAATTAGTCGATGGTCAATAGAATTATGGTAACGGCTTTGAGGGGTTAAATGTACTCAATTTGACCAAGGAGAGTCATGGGGGTTAATTAATTTCTAATTAAACCAAGAATACATCAAACTAGACAAATTGAATTAGTCGATGGTCCATAGAATTATGGTAACGACTTTGAGGGTTAAGTGAGGTCAAATTGGCCCAGGAGAGTCATGGGGTTAATTAATTTCAATTAAAACTGGAATACTTCAAACCAGGCAATTTGATATAGTCGATGGTCAATAGAATCATGGTAACGACTTTGAGGGTTAAATGTACTCAAATTGACCAAGTAGAGTCATGGGGTTAATTAATTTCAATTAAAACTGGAATACTTCAAACCAGGCAATTTGAATTAGTCGAGGGTCCATAGAGTTATGGTAACGACTTTGAGGGTTAAGTGAGGTCAAATTGACCCAAGTACGACTTTGGGGGTTAACTATTTCTAATTAAACCAAGAATACATCAAACTAGGCAAATTGAAATAGTCAAAGGTCCATAGAATTATGGTAACGACTTTAAGGGTTAATCGTTGTCAAATTGGCCCAAGTACGACTTTGGGGGTTAATTATTTCTAATTAAACCGAGAATACATCAAATCAGCAAATTGAATTAGTCGAAGGTCCATAGAATTATGGTAACGACTTTAAGGGTTAATCGTTGTCAAATTGGCCCAAGTACGACTTTGGGGGTTAATTATTTTTAATTAAACCGAGAATACATCAAATCAGCAAATTGAATTAGTCGATGGTCAATAGAATTATGGTAACGACTTTAAGGGTTAATCGTTGTCAAATTGGCCCAAGTACGACTTTGGGGGTTAATTATTTCTAATTAAACCGAGAATACATCAAATCAGCAAATTGAATTAGTCGAAGGTCCATAGAATTATGGTAACGACTTTAAGGGTTAATCGTTGTCAAATTGGCCCAAGTACGACTTTGGGGGGTTAATTATTTTTAATTAAACCGAGAATACATCAAATCAGCAAATTGAATTAGTCGATGGTCAATAGAATTATGGTAACGACTTTAAGGGTTAATCGTTGTCAAATTGGCCCAAGTACGACTTTGGGGGTTAATTATTTCTAATTAAACCGAGAATACATCAAATCAGCAAATTGAATTAGTCGAAGGTCCATAGAATTATGGTAACGACTTTAAGGGTTAATCGTTGTCAAATTGACCCAAGTACGACTTTGGGGGTTAATTATTTCTAATTAAACCGAGAATACATCAAATCAGCAAATTGAATTAGTCGAAGGTCCATAGAATTATGGTAACGACTTTAAGGGTTAATCGTTGTCAAATTGGCCCAAGTACGACTTTGGGGGTTAATTATTTCTAATTAAACCGAGAATACATCAAATCAGCAAATTGAATTAGTCGATGGTCAATAGAATTATGGTAACGGCTTTGAGGGGTTAAATGTACTCAATTTGACCAAGGAGAGTCATGGGGTTAATTAATTTCTAATTAAACCAAGAATACATCAAACTAGACAAATTGAATTAGTCGATGGTCCATAGAATTATGGTAACGACTTTAAAGGTTAATCGTTGTCAAATTGGCCCAAGTACGACTTTGGGGGGTTAATTATTTCTAATTAAACCGAGAATACATCAAATCAGCAAATTGAATTAGTCGATGGTCAATAGAATTATGGTAACGACTTTAAGGGTTAATCGTTGTCAAATTGGCCCAAGTACGACTTTGGGGGTTAATTATTTCTAATTAAACCGAGAATACATCAAATCAGCAAATTGAATTAGTCGAAGGTCCATAGAATTATGGTAACGACTTTAAGGGTTAATCGTTGTCAAATTGACCCAAGTACGACTTTGGGGGTTAATTATTTCTAATTAAACCGAGAATACATCAAATCAGCAAATTGAATTAGTCGAAGGTCCATAGAATTATGGTAACGACTTTAAGGGTTAATCGTTGTCAAATTGGCCCAAGTACGACTTTGGGGGTTAATTATTTCTAATTAAACCGAGAATACATCAAATCAGCAAATTGAATTAGTCGATGGTCAATAGAATTATGGTAACGGCTTTGAGGGGTTAAATGTACTCAATTTGACCAAGGAGAGTCATGGGGTTAATTAATTTCTAATTAAACCAAGAATACATCAAACTAGACAAATTGAATTAGTCGATGGTCCATAGAATTATGGTAACGACTTTAAAGGTTAATCGTTGTCAAATTGGCCCAAGTACGACTTTGGGGGTTAATTATTTCTAATTAAACCGAGAATACATCAAACTAGGCAAATTGAATTAGTCGATGGTCAATAAAATTATGGTAACGGCTTTGAGGGGTTAAATGTACTCAAATTGACCAAGTAGAGTCATGGGGTTAATTAATTTCAATTAAAACTGGAATACTTCAAACCAGGCAATTTGAATTAGTCGAGGGTCCATAGAGTTATGGTAACGACTTTAAGGGTTAATCGTTGTCAAATTGGCCCAAGTACGACTTTGGGGGTTAATTATTTCTAATTAAACCGAGAATACATCAAACTAGGCAAATTGAATTAGTCGATGGTCAATAAAATTATGGTAACGGCTTTGAGGGGTTAAATGTACTCAAATTGACCAAGGAGAGTCATGGGGTTAATTAATTTCTAATTAAACCAAGAATACATCAAACTAGGCAAATTGAAATAGTCGATGGTCAATAGAATTATGGCAACGACTTTAAGGGTTAATCGTTGTCAAATTGACCCAAGTACGACTTTGGGGGTTAATTATTTCTAATTAAACCGAGAATACATCAAATCAGCAAATTGAATTAGTCGAAGGTCCATAGAATTATGGTAACGACTTTAAGGGTTAATCGTTGTCAAATTGACCCAAGTACGACTTTGGGGGTTAATTATTTCTAATTAAACCGAGAATACATCAAATCAGCAAATTGAATTAGTCGAAGGTCCATAGAATTATGGTAACGACTTTAAGGGTTAATCGTTGTCAAATTGACCCAAGTACGACTTTGGGGGTTAATTATTTCTAATTAAACCGAGAATACATCAAATCACCAAATTGAATTAGTCGATGGTCAATAGAATTATGGTAACGACTTTAAGTGGTTAAATGTACTCAAATTGATCAAGGATAGTCTTGGGTTAATTAATTTAAATTAAATCAGGAATACATCAAACCAGGCAATTTGAATTAGTCGATGGTCAATAGAATCATGGTAACGACATTAAGGGTTAAGTGAGATCAAATTGACCAAGGAGAGTCATGGGGTTATGCCTTAACTTTCTGTGCTGCTTACTGTCCATGTTCGGGTCAATCTAAGAATAAACCAATGTTTCGCTCAATTGGGGTCAAATTGCCGTTTCACTCCAAGTGGACTGTGTTTCTTGAACGGATTAGCGACATTAGCGTTACATTCAACCCATGAAGAAGATAGAAAGACATCTGGCGAACAACTGAGAAGCCAAAAATGAATAGAAGGACATAAACGATTCGCTTAGTGAGAGTGTTTGACTGTACATTTTCAAGTACCGTGAGGGGAATCACAGACATCAATTTGTGTGGTGATTGTCTGCTCGTACAGTGTAAATGCATTCCACTTACAGATAGGTCCGATGAAAGTTTGCAAGATGTGAATTGAGTGAGTGGACTCGATGACACGGTCAAGAGAACAGACATTTGAGGAACAGAGACGCGCAAGTGAATAGCACCAAGACACGTGTTCACATGAACATTCACCGGAAGCAGTGAAAAGAGAACTTGGTAGCAACAGCTACGTTGTGTGGAGAGTCCGAATGATGGTGGCCGTATGAGATGACAGTCGAGCGATGTATGCGGCACGGGACAAGTCAAATCACTAACGCAGCTTAGTGTGACTTTGTTCGAATGGTTCAGTTGTGGCGTGCTTTGGGCAGGGAAGATGCGACTGTGCACACAGAAAGACAAAGTCACAATGAACGGACAAGAGAGATAACAGATAACGGCGACAAGCAGTCTACGACGGTTTGGTGAGCGACTGGGGAGAGATGAGTGTGGGAGGAAGATGGGACGTGCACTCCGCTGATATTGATGCGCGGTACCAAGTAGAGTGGTGGCGTGCGGTCTCACATTTTAGTCTAGTCTTTACTGTTAGAAGCGAATGGGTGTATGGGTGTAACAAGAACATGTCATTGACCCTAGCTCACATTCACTCTCACTCACACTTTTACTCAAACTAACTCACTCATACACTCACACATTTACACACACTAACTATGCCCTCACTCACACTCACAATCTACAGATGTGCGAACGACGAATGGAAGATAGAAAGTGCAAACGCAATTGGCAACAAGTCACAGCAATACAGTGGACTCGCGTTAATTCGGGTCGCGTTAGTTCGGGATTAGCGTTATTTCGTAATCCAAAAATTCGGGCGATAATTCGGGATATTCGTAATTCGGGGTAAAAATTTCGATTTGAGGCCCTTTGATCTCGAATTAACGCGAGTCTACAGTAGCAGCAGTAACACATGCACCATGTTTCGAATGAATGTAGTACGGCTCGCATTTAGGTATGACTGGGTTTGAGTAATCGCATCCTTTAACCAATATAAAGATGCCAGAATAGAATGTTAAAATAGAAAAAAACTCCAGCAAATGTACCATACTATAGAATCGGTTCAGGCGTCAAAATTGTGCAATACGAGGGCAGTTACATGTCCGCCAGACTGATCATGATACGATAGGTGGTATCGATACCGTGGTTCAGACGATGAAGATGAGCCATTTTGGTGTGAATGAGCATCGATTAGTTGATGGACGATATTCAACAGTGCATTCTTGTCTGGGTTAATCTTAATTTACGACTTCTATTGTCCAAATTCGTACAACTTTTCATAAACTACCATCAATAAAGTGAGCGAACGATTTGACTGGAGGTGAGACATACATTGAAGTATTCGAAGTAGGCATTATTAGACATAGATGAACCAGAGTACAATCCACAGTAGCTAGAACCAACAGACACGTGTCAATTTGAGCGAGAAGGTTTGCATGAGATCATGATGCACAAATCCTGACAACATTTCCCCAATGTATGATTCACTCAAACAAACATTCCTCATTGAGATTAATTTTGCAGGAGCATAAGTAGTGCCAGATGTATGGAACCTGTGATATACAAAGCAAAAAGTCAGGTAATTGGGCAAAGATGGACATTGACACAAACCTGCAGGGTGATGGCACAGTCGATTACGTCTTCTTCTCATGTAAACGAGGCAACAACAACAACCACAGCTAAAATGAATCATCCAAGAACAAGCTAATAGTCAATTTGCCTGACCTCGGACACTGTTCAATGTGTTAAGGCATATTTATTATTTGATGCCATACGTAGTACACGATCGTCTCTAATTAGTTGAGTCATACATCTTATCACACCTGATCAGTACACAAATGGAAGCCAGTCAACTTTGCCTCCCAGCGCAGAATGTTATAACGAACCAAACCAATTCAAAACACCAAAATGATCATTCTTTTCCATGATCAGTTTCTATATTTCATGCACGAATCGAGCACGGAAGAGACTTGGTATGATCCTACTTGATGTCTCGTACAGCCTTGATTGCTTCATTTGTCACACATGTCTTTGTCCCAGTATGACATCTGAATGAAATAAGGCTAGTTTCGAAACTGTTGAACTATAAATGAGATTATTAGTGTTGGAAAAAATAATCAATCAACGAATAGTTACCAATTAGTTAATGAGGTGAGTTTGCTTAGAATTTCATCACATAAGATAAAAGTACAGCTCCCCACGGTATAGGCCAATCAGATTTTATTAAGACAAAACAAACTCCATTACATCTAGTGAGAATCATAATCTGCTGCATTTAGAACTCATATACATTCAACTGATTTAGAGTATTTGATGGTAAAAGGTGACTTTAGAAGAGTATGTAGGCTTCTGAGCGACTGAATTATAAAAACCTGTCTACAGGTGGCGCGCCATGGCGTAATGAACACTTTAACAGTCGCGCACCGACGGGTCATTTTTGACCCGAGATAAGAGCCTTTGTATGTGTGTGATTACGGTGAAGCATCCGAAGGGTCGTTTCGCGACTGTTAATGCCATTTCGATCAGCGGCTCCTGTTGGAAATCCGTGTATTCGTTGAGAATGTCTAAATCGAGAGAAGAAAACAGATAAACATATACACAAACAAAAAAACTTATGATGATTGCACGGATGAAGTAATAACTTACATTCAATGTCAGGTTTGTTTGAGAGAGAGAGTGAGGGAGAGAGAGAGAGAGAGAGAGAGAGAGAGAGAGAGAGAGAGAGAGAGAGCGAGCGAGAGCGAGCGAGAGTGAGAGAGAGCGAGCGAGAGTGAGAGAGAGCGAGCGAGAGTGAGAGAGAGCGAGCGAGAGTGAGAGAGAGCGAGCGAGAGTGAGAGAGAGCGAGCGAGAGTGAGAGAGAGCGAGAGAGAGAGCGAGAGTGAGAGAGAGAGAGAGGAAGAGAGAGAGAGAGAGTGAGAGAGAGAGAGAGAGAGAGAGAGAGAGAGCGAGAGAGAGCGAGAGAGAGAGAGGGAGAGAGAGAGAGAGAGAGAGAGAGAATGGGAATGATGAGTTACGTTCGTACTGAATTGGAAAGATGCATATATAATGCTCGAAAATTCATACAAATTCGTAGTGACGAAAAAGTAACGATAGCAATGGATATTGATGATCTTCGAAATGAAGTGTATTTTGCTGTGTGATTGAAGGATACAATATAAAAATTAGAATGAGCTGAGGAAAGCATGATGAGAGGAAAAAAGTGAAAAACAACAAATCAAATCGAAAATCGACGATCAACTTACGAGTGATGTATTAGTTTTCCATTCTTAATTTTGGGACGAATAGATGACAGTGGCAATGGAACACACACACACACATGCAAACAAAATCATGTACTGGCTTGACAACGATTCATGCAATTAACGATCGACATGAACAATGTATACTTTCTATTAGGAGAAAAGCACAGAGAGACACAGACCATACCAACTCGAATCGAGCTGGAGAATGTGAGCGCACAAAGACATAATTCGACAAGAACTCCAACGGACAAGCGCACACAGCCACACCTGTGCAATAATCACAGCACGCGAGCACAAGGTAGAGTTGTTGAGTGAGTCCATGCACACTGTGCCATTAGCATTCCACTAGAATGGCACTTCATTAGGCACATTGGTCAGTTGTTAAACTGATAAATGTAATGATTATTAAAATATGGAATAATATAACAACCACAAAACTATACTACACAGGAATGAGTGCGACTGTCAAGGAGTTTGAATTGTGAGCTCAATCTAAGTTTGAGGGGGCTGCCAGTGTCCAGTTTCAATCTGATAGCCATCATTGGTCAGTGAGGCGTGGTGGTCGAGCGATTCTTTCCCCTTGGACGGGACTAGCACACGAAGATGTGCTACGAGCTTAAGTTACGATATTTTCTCCCGTTTGGTTGTTCATGCTCCAGTCGACTTGAGTCGAGCCACCCTCCTCTCACCGAACAAAGTCCCCTCAATGCCACCGACCACGGTAACGACAAACGGAAATGTCCACATGTGTTCTTCTCTCCCGCTTCTCAAGTGAAAAGTTCAGCTTTCGAACATCTGCTACTCCCGCTGGCACGAAAACTACGAGTCGCGAGTCTGCGAGCCATATGTCAATGAAGCTGCAACTGAACAGAACGGTGCGACCACCACCGCGCTCACTGTCTAGCTGCCCATCCGGCCATAAAACATTTGATTTGACAGGAGAGAACCTATCGGCACTATCTCATCCAATTCTCAATCTACAACCTAATAATCGATACCAATGAATTTGTCTTGAAAAGACCATTCTGTAGAGTCCAAACACTCTAGTAGAAATGTGTATGAGTAAAACATAAAGTGGGTCTGTTCATTTTTGTTCAGTTGTCAAAGTTCACATGAGGTCAAGTCAAGCAGCAGTTCCAGTCCTCGTCAAATGGTGAGAGAGTAGACAAAATAAGTCGAAGAGTGTGCAGTCAGTTTGGCTCGTTGGTGACCGAATGGACAAACACAAAACAAGATTTGGTGACGAGCTCGCGTTGGGCGAGACGCGCAATGACATATTAGGCCTACACAAATGTTTGTTTCTGTAAAGCATATCTTTTTGTAGTTTAAATGAACAGAAACTTTTGTATAGGGAAAATGTACTTTACTTTGGACAGATCACCGTTGGTTGGGCTCAGAGCGCGTATATCTATTGCAGAGAGAGAGAGAGAGAGAGAGAGAGAGAGAGAGAGAGAGAGAGTGCGAGAGAGAGGGAGGGAGGGAGAGAGGGAGAGAGGGAGAGAGGGAGAGAGGGAGAGAGGGAGAGAGGGAGAGAGGGAGAGAGGGAGAGAGGGAGAGAGGGAGAGAGGGAGAGAGGGAGAGAGGGAGAGAGGGAGAGAGGGAGAGAGGGAGAGAGGGAGAGAGGGAGAGAGGGAGAGAGGGAGAGAGGGAGAGAGGGAGAGAGGGAGAGAGGGAGAGAGGGAGAGAGGGAGAGAGGGAGAGAGAGGAGAGAGGGAGAGAGGGAGAGAGGGGAGAGAGGGAGAGAGGGAGAGAGGGAGAGAGGGAGAGAGGGAGAGAGGGGGGAGAGGGAGAGAGGGAGAGAGGGAGAGAGGGGGGGAGAGAGAGGGAGAGAGAGAGAGAGAGAGAGAGAGAGGGAGGGAGAGAGGGTAAGAGAGAGAGAAAGTGAGTGCGAGAGAGAGAGAGAGAGAGAGAGAGAGAGAGAGAGAGAGAGAGAGAGGGAGAGAGGGAGAGAGGGAAAGTGCGAGTGCGAGTGCGAGTGCGAGTGCGAGACAAAGAGAGATAAACGGTCTTTATTAGTTCAAAACTAACCAAAGAAGGAGCTGCTCACAAAACTAGTGAGTTGCCTTACGACACAGCATAGTAATCAATCTGATAAGACAATAGTTACATACATGAAATTTGAGGGTTACAAAAAATGAATACTGTAAAACAATGTGAATACTGTAAGTGGTGTAAATACTGTAAATATAAGTCAAACAAAATGTCTAGCCATAAATGTGAAAGTGAATCATACGCACTGAACATGACAAAACGGTCTCAGCTAACTCGGGTAGTGCTTTCTTATCCAAATGGAACCTGTCGAAGAAGTCGACCATTTGGGTACTCACAGTCCCTCGCGCTCCCATCCATAATCCAATGAACTCGCAGTCACGTTTCTCGATTATCGGATACTTCTTGCATAGGTCGTCGTAACAGCTCTCGTAAATTGCTTGCTTCTCCTCTTGAACTTCTTTGCCAACATCGTGGTTGTCTTCCCATCGTACAATCGGGTCTATGATGTAGACCTTGTCAGAGTTGGCCTCGAATGCGAGAGAGAGAGAGAGAGAGAGGGAGGGAGAGAGGGTGAGAGAGAGAGAAAGTGAGTGCGAGAGAGAGACAGAGAGAGAGAGGGAGAGAGGGAGAGAGGGAAAGAGGGAGAGAGGGAGAGAGGGAGAGAGGGAGAGAGGGAGAGTGCGAGTGCGAGTGCGAGTGCGAGTGCGAGTGCGAGAGACAAAGAAAGAGAGAAAGAGAGAGAGAGAGAGAGAGAGAGAGAGAGAGAGAGAGAGAAACGCAGAAAGAGCACAAGTTACAACTCGCAAATGCATTTAAACATGATCGTGGCAAATGAGTGTTGACGACAGTATGCCCAAATGTCCGTGTAATGAAAAATTTTTTTTTATTGAATTTTATTGGAAAACTAAACAGTACAGAATAATATAGTAATGAGTAAAGTTAAAAGTGGTTAATAATAAAAAAATTAAAAGTACGGATAGAATTATAATTCACACATATAATGGCAATGTGGTGTCAATCATACCAACTCAGACCAAGACAAGAGAGATTACTTTTTAAGTGATAAGTGATACGATTATGTTGATGGTCGAGAAGCAGCCACAGCAGCAGCAACAGTAGCAGCAATTTGTTTCACCAAAGCCAAATCTACTTCCAAATAGTCTTTCGGGTTAAGCTTTTTCTTTGGCTTAACTTTACCAAAATGCATTCGAATGTGCCTTATTACGTTTGATTTAAAAGCATTGCAGTAGTTGCATTTGTCCCAAGTGCATTTGTATGGTTTTATGCCAAGATGTACCTTTATGTGTCGTTCAAATTCGCTTTTACCTACAAATGATTTTTTCACAGCGAGGACAGCTAATCAGCTGTGCTTTATAGATTTCTGGATGTTGTCTGCGTAGATGATTATATACAAGCTTGCGAGTTTCAAACTTATCGGTGCATTTGTTTGC
>JAKIJQ010000126.1:160000-277500 GCA_023373905.1 Rhizoglyphus robini | reverse complement strand
TTTTCGTACATCTGCTCAACTGTTGTGATTATTTGTGGCAAATACTGATTGTCGCTGATGGATACTCGTTCGTGAATGGTCATGAATTGTTTGATGTTGCAGTTGTGCGCTGATGTGCCCTCACCTAGACTCGCCTCATGATTCGCTGACGCTTCATTCACGACGATCAATGGTTGAGATGACAGTTCTCTGGTTAGTTGCGGCTGCTGTTCTTGTGGCAATTTAGGTTGACCAGTCTCAGATTGAGTCAAACTACGAAACATCTGACGAGCATTACTTGTTAAACGTTCAATTTCTCGTATCATAAAATCGTCACCCAATCGCTTAGTTTGAAGATCCCGTTCTTTAAGCTGATTGGGAATGAGCTTCTTAGCATTGTTGTACATTTCACAGTAGTCGTAAGTTAATTTGTTTGTTGTTATCATTAATTCTTTATCAAACAAAGTCTCCTCATCATCCTCCAGTGCACCAACTTGTGGTAACTCAATTTCGCACATATTTTGCAACACTAATAGATCATTTTCAACAAAATTCTTCATGATTCGGTGAACATTTTGATCTTCGAGTTCTATTCCTAGACGATAAAGCATCCATGCAGCAAGATATGCCCGTGCCACATTTCGGTTGGCGGCTTCAGTCGCTGTTTTGGCCAATTTTGTCTGAAAATTGTATATAATTCGCCAAAACTCCGTTTCAACTCGACTCATAATAGTAGCTGTGCAATCACATGAAACTATTTTGTCTTTCCGACACACTCCAACACAAATTAAAATTTTAGTTGAAAGTATGTTAAAAATTTTGTTATAAAGATGATCATTTAATTCGATTTCTATTTGATTTAGCATTTCTACTAAATTTTCAGTAGTTAAATGCTGATCAGGTTGTTGTTGTTGTTGGTCTGTCTCTGTTTCGTGTGGAGCAGAACTGAGACTTTGGTTGTTGTTGTTGACCGAGGATGTGACCAATTCAGTTTCATTTGTTTGTGCCTGTTCGTGTCCTGTTGGGTCATGTGACGCTGCTGAGTTTATGTTATTCTTGGTTTCGTTTACTTCAACTAGATCCTCAGTAGAAAGATATTGAAGATGGCCGTCATACGATTGATACTTTGCCGTACACAGAGTTTGAAAACTGGGCTTGACTTTATTAAATAGTTTTGCTGGTAATTTGGGTGTGGGTTTGTCGATTGTGGGATCTAGTTGGTCTTTAAGTTTGTTTAATCTATACTTAAATCTACTCATTGTGCTAACATTTTGATCATTTAACCAATCAACATTACTCCGAAACCACCCATGTTCATTCTTAATATCCAACACATCATCATTGTGAAAATTCTGATTTTGCACAAAAGCTCCATTTGGGTGGTACTGGCTTTCCACGTAATCTAGAAACCAGTCTAACAGACTTTTTAATGTTGTCCATGAGCTCAAAGTGCTCACAACCATAAAAGTGTCGTATATCCTTGAGTGTATCAATAGTTTCACGATGGTGTTTCATATAGTCGTCCATTGGATTAAGATCTAACTCATCTGAACCACTATCACTACAACCATCATCATCATCAACACTTTGATCCATTTTTGAATTCGGTTGATTAGGTTCTTCCAGGCTATTTGACACTGAACAAGAAGGAGAACAATAAAAGAAGAATAGCTTTGATTTTATAAAGTAGATTGATCTGTTGTTGATCAGTTTCAATTTTTGCAGGAGCTGTTTTGATGTTTGTGTTGATGTTACACTCACGGTAGGCTTTAATAAGTTGATTATTTTTACTTTTGAGTTTGCAAGTTAAAAAACACGAATGACGACAATCAACAGAACAGCACAAACACACACTAACACTAACACACATTCGATGAACAGTAATGGATATTATTATTTTCATAAGTGGTTTCAGTGATGAATCAAATACAGACACGAACGGCGCAGAACAGGACAACAACAACAAGAACCGCAACACACTCACTCATTCGCCGACTGTTTGATGCATGGCACTCAAATGTTGAAGCCATAAAGCCATACACTTGGTCATATCATCACTAATAAGACAAATGCACTGACATAAAAGAGAGCGTTCAGACAACTGTTGTATTAGAGTATTGGATGATAGTGATGAAGATAGTAATGCACGACGTGCACAAACTTAGGGATGATAAGAAGATATCAGTGCAATCGGTTAAGATTCGATGAAACTGTCAATGTGTGCGTTAACTTGTTCAAATGACAACGAACGATACGACGATTGGCGGAGCAGAAAATGTGCGTGCGTGTTCGTATGCAAGATGAGATGGCAAATGGAGGGCAAACTCGAGGAAAAAGACCGTTGAGAACAACCGAAACCAACGCGAACTAACAGATGGCTGCAAACTAAAAATGCAATAGAGAGCACAATTGGCATACTTCAAAAAGACTATAGACAAAAAAGCAATTCAAATTTATGTGCCATTACGAAACGAACATTACCACCCTGCCTGGTCGTTCGGAGAGAGATGGACCGAAGGGTACCGAGAGTAATAAGTACCTTCGTTCTTTCCAACTGTTCATTTTATCTTTACCATGGACTAACTTTTTGTTTCACCTACTCGGGCGCACAAACACACAGGCACATGAAGTTAATGGCTCAATGGCTGTTGCGTGATGCATACTGTTCGAGTGAAAGAACTAACTGACTGAATGACACCGAATCCGAACAGGCTTTCACATGCAAACAGATTTATGACACTTTTTAAGTGCTTTTTGCTCTGATCATAAAGAGGGCTCTGTCGATTGCCGCCAAGTGAGTTCACTTTAGCTAGCGCAAGATAAGTCAAACTCATATCTATTATCGTTTTTTCTTGATAAAGTCTCTCTCTCTCTCTCTCTCTCTCTCCCTCTCCCTCTCCCTCCCACTCTCTCTCTCTCTCCTTCTCTCTCTCTCTCTCTCTCTCTCTCTCTCTCTCTCTCTCTTTTCCATAATATAATCTTCATGTATTCACACTCTTTGCATTTACTCTGTGTTCTATGTGGCTTTATTTACTGTTTTAGAACGAAAAACATTTACAATGAACTCGAACGAAGATGTACCGTAAAAAAAGAAAGAAAGAAAGAAAGACACACACAGAGAGAGAGAGAGAGAGAGAGAGAGAGAGAGAGAGAGAGAGAGAGAGAGAGCGAAGGTTAAACACGAGTTGATTTATGTTCTCAATTTCAATACAATTCACTTTAATTGGATTTTATTGAAACACTGAACAGTACAGAATATTACAATATGTAACGTTAAAATGTGTTACAATAGGTGACATAAAATCGTATAAGTGACAAATTTCTGATGATCATGATGATGATCATTATGATGGACAAGGAAGAGAGCAATAGCAGCAGCAGAAGCAATTCAAATCGTAAAACCGTTAAACTTATATTTGCTCAGTGAAGACATTATTATTTGTAGTCAATGCTAATCGTGTGAGGTCAATTGTTTACATAACTGGTGACTGAATAACCAAAAATCAATTTCATTAGGCGCTGCATCATTTTAACGCGTTTTTTGCACTTTAAAGCTCCTTGAAAGGAGGTTCTCGGAATGGCTCAGTTGGTTAGAACGCTGTTGGTCTATGTCGAATTGCGTAGGTTCGCGTCGTAGTCTCGGACTGATTTGTTTTATTTTTTATTTTCTTTTATTAAATTCATTTCAAAACATATTTATGAAACATTAAAACAATCTGTCTATCTTTGATTACATTTAATTAAAATAAAAAATAAAAAACATTACTTTACTATAGCCGAAACATAACTTGGCATGCGCGTCACTTAAAGCGCGTCACTTAGTCCAATGGACATAGTATTCTGTATGTGCACTCGAACGACCGGCTCGGAAGGGATGGGCTAATCTAAAGCGCAAAGGCGGACAACGATCTCGTACTTGGGTTGGTAATTCGCTTTGACAGGAACGCATGATGGTCGCTCGTGTTCGTTATTTCGAGCGTGCGTGCAACTGCCAGTGCGTCCGACAATCAAACACGACTAGGCGAGTTGAACGGAGGCTGCATTATTTTAACTGATTCGCAACCTAGAGCTTTGCAATTGATACCATTGGATTTGTCTTGAAACGACCATTCTGTAGAGTCCAAATACTCTTATGAAAATATATGGATTAAAGAGTCAAATCAGAGTTAGCACAGATCAATGAGGTGAGATGGACGGCTGCAACAGCAACGTCATCAGCTCGAGTCAGATCGAGAAGAGAAGAACTAGTTTGGCGTGCTCGCATTAGATGAGTCTGCGTGTTCGCGTTGTATGCCTGGTGGACTCGTGTGCGGTAGTATACTCGAACGCACTTAGCCCATTCAAACATAATGTAAACAATGTAAATTTTCCAGTAAGTCCCGCATTTGCCATTTAACTAATATTATCATCAAAATTAGGATAGAGCTGATATCAATAAGCGCTCTGGTGGTTATTTAGAAATATTTAGTACAACTCACAATCTCAATTCGAGTTGCCCAGCATAGATAAGAGTTCGTTACACAGAACACAACCACCAACTTAGCACCACTACGAGTAAGTCATCTTCAGTGTTGGTTATCGTGGTGACTCGATTTTCCACATTCGAGAGGCAGCGGCGGCCGAGGCTGCTGCTGTTGACGTGGCCGATTGTATGTGTATTGATGGACGAACGGACCGATGGAGTGAACTTATCAAAACGAAATTGGCGGAGTGAACTAGTAAACAAAAGAATAAAGCAAAAGGCAAAAACCAAAAACCAAAAACCAAAAACCAAAAACCAAAAACCAAAAACCAAAAACCAAAAAACCAAAAAACCAAAAACCAAAAATGCAAAATGCAAAATGCAAAATGCAAAAGGCAAAAGGCAAAAGGCAAAGGAAAAGGCAAAAACCAAAACCAAAACCAAAACCAAAAAGCAAAAAGCAAAAATCAAAAAGCAAAAAGCCAAAAGCAAAAAAGCAAAAGGCAAAGGCAAAGGCAAAGGCAAAGGCAAAAACCAAAACCAAAACCAAAACCAAAAAACAAAAACAAAACCAAAACCAAAAAAGCAAAAAGCAAAAGGCAAAAGGCAAAAGGCAAAAGGCAAAGGCAAAACCCAAAACCAATACCAAAACCAAAAATGCAAAAAAGCAAAAAGCAAAAAACAAAAATGCAAAATGCAAAAGGAAAAACGGAAAAACGTTGAGTGTAACGGTGAGTGAAATGAGGCAGACAGCGAACAAAGTGCCAATGCTGGTGGCGAATGGTCATGGTGGCTTTCCTTGGAACTGGTCAATCGATGCCCCGCATGGAGTGTGACGGTGAGTGAAATGAGGCAGACAGCGAACAAAGTGCCAATGTTGGTGGCGAATGGTCATGGTGGCTTTCCTTGGAACTGGTCAATCGATGCTCCGCAAGGGATGTGACGGTGAGTGTGATGTGGCAGACAGTGAACAATGTGCCAATGTTGGTGGCGAATGGTCATGGTGGCTTTCCTTGGAACTGGTCAATCGATGCTCCGCAAGGGATGTGACGGTGAGTGTGATGTGGCAGACAGTGAACAATGTGCCAATGTTGGTGGCGAATCATCGAAGTGCTATTGCTTGGAACAGGTCTTTCGATGCTCGGATATGTAGTTTGAAAGGAGAGAGTTTGGCTCAAGAAACAAGAATATTCCGCATTTACAGCTACACTTCTTCGACGGGCGTACTGAGATAGCACTGACTTGCCGGTAAAAAACGTAAACCTAAGTATGTGGCCAAATGGCAATGAGAGTAAACGTAATTCTCCCCGTCGACTGGCGGACTGTCATTTCACTCACCTGCCGATATAAACCTGTAACTTAGTAAGTTGCCATTGTGGCACTGCTAGGCGACATACTGGTCGGCGTCGAAGGACAGACCGCCTGTCATTGGGCGCACTGTCATATCAAACCTGACCTAAACCAAACTCGTACTACTAGTGAGCCACTCTAAAATGAACACAACAGTGGACACAAATCGAATCTGCTTTGCATTTGGCGCCCATGTGTGTTGCGAAGCCGGAGAGTGATGTGCTGGGGGTCCTGAGAAGCAGAGGGTCTCAATTTAATCAGGTAAATCAGTACAAGACAGAGAATGATGATCTAAGGAACGGTGTTGCAAGTTGAGTTAAAACGTACTTGTGGTTATGAGTGTGTGGATGTGGGTGTTAATGATCAAACGATGAGCAATACTACAGCACTACTACTCGACCAGTGAGACCAGTGACTTAATAGTATGCAGGTCACTTGGTCTTATTGGATTGTCCAATTCAGTAAATACAACTAACAAATTCACTAAAAAAACAAATCACTTACATTGGTTAATGATTTCACATGTTTGATGGTTGAGATGTCCACATTCTGTGTAAGTCAATTCGTGTTTTATCCTGGGTATTTTGTCTTCGGCAACAGAGTTTTGCAATGCTCGATTGAATAATAATGACGCAAGTGGTCGTTTTGCGGAATAAAATGTCTTTGCGTTTATTGTATGGCCGATTTGTTCCATTTTTATAGCCTTTTTTAACAAATGTTGTAATTATATCACAATGAGTAATGAGTAAAAGAAGAACAATCAATATTTAACTGAGTTGTATTTAGGAAATATCGACTAGTTTATTTCTCTCTCACCAGGTGACGATAGTGTTCCTAGTGGAGCAGTAATTTTGTGTTTTGATTTTGATTGCTTTGGTGTGTTTGTGTGTACGCGCATAGTGTGTACTGAACTTTCTTGGCAGAACTTGTCAAAGAGATTGCATTTGATCTGGTTGTGTATTTGATGAGTTTGTCACTTTTACATTTACATTCACTTGAACTTGTCATTTAATTGTCATTTTATTAAATCATCCAATTCCAATGCATTCCGATCTATTCATTCACTTCAATATTTAATTAGACCATCCCTGGTGAACTGATTAATCTAACAGTAATGTAATGTAATTAAGCCAAACATCAAATTGAATCTTAATTTTTAAATATATCTTTCCGAGTTCATGTTTGGTTGCCCTGACTGCAATTTGATGCACTCAACGGGAGAACACTGCATACTCGCATACGTTCATTTATTATTAGTGCCCAATGCACCAAACAAAAATTCACCAGAGTGAAATCAAATTATAATCTCCCACTGAGCAAGACGTGTGATCTGAGTAACTCACTCATATGAATTCACTCTACATTTGTTTTTTATAATTAGTAACACGATAAAACAAGTCAACCATGTGATCTAAAAAAGGATGAAGGCACAAACACTGCACGACATCGAAACATATGGTGACAATGAAGTGAGACGTTAATATGATGATGATGATGAGAAAAACATAATAGGTCAAAGTAATGTGATGACAGGTATAACAGATTCACATATGGCGAGAGTGGTCAAATCAAATTCAAGTGTTGCACAAATACAAAAACACAAAATGTTGGACAGCTTGTGATGACATGAGCGTTTGACCGAACGATTCTCGACAAATGTTCAACATCATCAGAATGACGGTGATGTTCGGTCAGATGATGACTTTGTACCGGTTGACTTTCTTGAAGAGAATTTGACTGACAGCTGTTACGAACAACTGCGACTATTGACTCATAAACAACAAGAACAACAACACTGAAACTAATTTTGAATGCATATTAGAATTTAATTATATCAAATTTATAATGGAACCAACTTTCAATTTGCTTTTGTGTTTTGTTGTTTTGTTGTTTATGATGAATGCTTCCGTCTTTTGATTATCTCCTCTCTAGTACCACACAGTTCCAACTGCACCGTACTGCAATGCATCAGCATCATCGTCGATTCCTCAATTCTAAGTTGTCTTCTGTATAGCACCTTGTTTTGTTTTTAATTTGGAACACTTCTTTATTTCTTCTCACTCTTTGGCATTTCTGTGTGCATAGTGTGTGAGTCTCTCTCTCTCTCCCTTTCTCTCTTTCTCTCTCTCCCTCTCTCTCTCTCTCTCTCTCTCTCTCTCTCTCCCTCTCCTTCTCTCTCTCTCTCTCTCTCTCTCTCTCTCTCTCCCTCCCTCCCTCCCTCTCTCTCTCTCTCTCTCTCTCTCTCTCTCTCCCTATTTATCGTCCTCAATATTGAGTGACATTTAAATTTAAATGGAGGGTCATTAAGTTTAATGTATAAAATATTCAGTAATGCTTAGCAATAAAGAGTAACGCGAATACAAACCCAGTTGGGATTTGGTGAGCCGCGTCTCTCGGTAACGGTACAGTACATTCTGGCTAATTAATTTACTAAAGTGGTAAATGCAAGTAGTTTGTTTGTCCGACGACGTTAATAGCGCATTAGACATTATCATTCACTTGACATTAGAGGGTGCTAGTAATTGACAGATTGAACGGAACATGATTACACAACAGTCTCTTAATGGCCTGAGTGAACTTTGATTAATTTCATCTTAAGGATTAGTTTGTGCTCTGATTTGACAAAATTATGCGTTCCACTTAATATGTCAATTCAGATTGGTAAATAGTTAGATCATGCAATCCATAAGATTTCGATGACTCAACAAATGTAATGTTAGTTAAGTAAATGTGTCTGTAATCTCGGTTTTATCGTCAAGTGGAACACTTCGTGTGCCTCTCTCTCTCTCTCTCTCTCTCTCTCTCTCTCTCTCGTTCTCATAAATTTTATACCTAATTCGGCGAACCACTAACAAACAGTTGATTTGAGAACAATAATAATGCCTGTCTGTATGGTTAGCAAAGCACAGTTCCAAGTGAAAGGGATTTTAATTTAATATTACTCTTGGGGGGGGTTTGGAGGCCTTTTCCGATGAATTCATTTTCTGCACTTGTGTGGAGAGTCGCATTGAGTACAAAAACTCTTTCGTTGAGGCCTACGTCGTTACGGCCGCCGAGAACACCAAAAACAAACATCAATTGGCCTAATGGTGAACAGGGGATAAGAGAGTAATTGTGTATGTTCACTTGAAAATCAGTTCACTAGTTCACTAATTAAATATTTGGAAAAGAGAACTGAAAATGTCTTCAACACAAAATGTTAATAAATTTGTATATTACTGTAAAATGGAATTAAACTCGTTAAAATCAATTAAACAGCATATGAATGGCGCATATATTGGTCAAAATTGAATCTCCAAATTGGTTTCTAAAAACATTTGAAAAGTAGTGCTTTGATTTCAAAATAATTGGCAAATAAAAGAAGAAGAGAGGATGATAAAGAAAATAAATAAGCAAAATTTGTGTGGATTTATTATTTAAATGTGTTAGACAATTTCCTATTTGTTCCGTTATTGTCTTGTTTGTTTAGCCAAACAACAACAACAACAACAACACACATAACTTGGGAATTAATTTGAATGTGTGAAACAGTCAGTTAATGGTCCCTTAGAGATGATTTTCTCTCAAGTCTCAATGGCACTTTGAATTGGACCATTCATTTTATTGCTTTATTTTAAATTTAGTCCATTATTAAGCATTTTGGGATAGAACAGTAAAACTAGTGAACAACTAGCTTAATGCAAATGCTCACAAATGAAAAATTAATCTCCAAAATGAAACCAAACTATCTAATTTATTGATTTTACTCATATTATATTGTATTCTCTTGCATTTGGGCTGTTTGTATATTATTTGAGCCAAAGTCCAGAGTAGTAGGACCATTCCACTGGAAAGAAGTAATTGGACACGAAACTATTTTGGTATTCGCAAGTTTTCTTCGTTTTTAGTGACTAGAAAGTGGAGTGTGTGTGTGTCTGCATAGATCATCCGTAGGGCATTCGTGCATATTGCTCATTATGTATGCACAAAGCATAGATTGCGAAATGAGAATTTATGTGTTGGGAAGCTAGTAATTCGACGCATCTGTCCCAATTATTGCAATTTTCATCAAAAAGTGACCTTTTTCTTACTTGCCAAATCTATTGTATCCCTTCCTGATGCTTTGATAATTTAGTAGTCCAGTCAAATTTGACTACCAATGATGAACCCAATCATATCAATGAGTGTACCATGTGTATTGAATAGTTATTATTAGTTTTGATGCTTTAAAACTCTGTGGTGGTAAATGAAAATGGTTCAAGCTGGTTTGCAATCGTGCGGGCGAAATAATGATGATGAAGAAAAACAAATCACACTTAGTATGAGCTTCGATTATGTAATACAGCTCAGAAAAGTTCGTTATGAGACAGACTGAGAGAATGTTAGTAGAAAACAAACAGATTAGGAATTTGACGCCAAAGTTAATTGGGAATTAGTGAGAATAAGAGAGATCAAGTTGTAATTGGAAAACAAGAAAAAAATTATTGAATGCGTCAGCACTTGAATGGCGCTATGGACGTCATAGTGTCTAAGACATTTTGGTAAAATCTGGCAAAATTGATTTGTCAAATGTAAGATTGAGTTGAGCCAAATGTCAGACTGGCCAAATAAAAGCTACTTCTACGGATGGATTAACACTTACAAGAGAATTAGTCAATATGACCTTAGTAGTCATTAATTCTCGTGGCACAACATATTCCATTAGCATTGATTATGTAATAATTGGAGGAGCGAACGAACAAACTCACGCCCGAGCGAAGCGAGGGTGTGAGTTTGTGAGTGAACGAGTCCTCTGGCGCCGCTAGATAGGAAAAGGCTTGTGTAGACGATTCCGGCTAAACGGCTAAATGGATCGGTCTGAAAATTTTACACAATGTTCTGGTAGGGGTGAAGATGTGCAAGTGCCCATAAAAAATCAAAGGTCAACGAAGCAGTAATTTTTCAAAAAATAATCAAATTTTGTATAGAAATGTGTTAGGACCGAGTGTACACAGTGGGAGTACAAAACAGATAAGCACACACGCCGAGCAGCGCGCCCGCTGTGAGCAAAGAGTATGAGAAGTGACAAGCACACCCACACAGGAGTGCTGTGATTCACATATTCGGTGTGATTGTGTTAACTTTGTACCAAATTGAATACTATTGACTGTATCTGTTCACAAACATTGGTCCACGATCAAGACATGTACATATGTACTTTGCAAGTGTTATATATTAAATTGAGTAAACACAATTCGAGCTTTCTTCTCCCCACCATACACTTTCAATTAAAGCACATCTAATTTACCTAATTATTGGCAAAGCACTGTTTTTTGGTGCATAACTTTCCATAGATATTTTTTATATTTCGATTGTATCCTATTATGAGTATAAAGCTTCAAACTCATGAGATGGAAGACTAAAATGATATTTTGGTTACATGTTGATGCTTATTTCCAGAATGCACTATTTCTGCTGTCTAGAACTCTCTTGAGAATTCTTTTTTAAGATTTTGTGCTTCACTAAACGTAAAATTCTCTCTTATTTCGAGAGACATAATAATTTTCTTCAGTCTAAAAGATTTCAATTATTTCCATTGCTAAAAACATTTTACATGTGGTAATACCGGTTCAATGTAATATTTAAACCGATTTAAAGGTATTACATATTTTTTAATCAAATAAACTCAATGGAACCGTTTTTGGTTGAGACGGCATGCAATTATAATATTGCCTTTACAGATTCGGTTTTTGCATTTGTAAAGTTAATCAAACTGAAGACGAGAAGTAATTTGTTTCTGAAGATTTTTAGATTATTCAATTCAACTCGATTGTGAGCTGAAATAGTGTTGTTCCAAATTTAAAGCAGGGTAATAGCCTTTTTGTATATAGAAAATAATTTATAAAAAAGCTCAATTCTGGTCAAAACCAAAGGATTTTTGTCAATTATCCAGTTTTACAAAAAAATATATGTGCCTAAATTATCGCTCACTATAAAGTAAGTAAAATTATACAATACATTTTCTGTAGGCTATACCGTTTGCTCCGACTTTACGCCATCGGCGTCACTTAATACTAGTAATTCTGTCTGGACATTTGTACATGTTTGTTTACATCATAATCTCGATCCATTTTCACGCTAAACAGTCTACGTGCACTTTGATTCCGTTTTCCCGCAGAAATTAGTGTGTGTGTGTGTTTGTGTTGATTGAATGAGTTGTGGTGTGAAAGTGAAAAGTGCCAGACCTATGTTCATGATTGGATGCAGGACTGGGTTTGCGTGCAAATGTCCTAAACGGATCACAACAGACACATTACGATGCGGATGGAGGAACATTGGTCAGACTTTCTGTCTGTTTGTATGTGTCTGCTTCTTTTTATTTCTCTTTTGTGTTGTGATTTAGGTGCTTTCTGTTTTTGATCAAATGCAGAGAATGTTATTTTGTTTGTCAGGAAGGAGAAAATAAAGTTAGGTTCTCTTTGTATCAATGTCTTTCATACATTACATACATTCTAGAATGTACTGAACACATACTTATGGCTAATGTAATTTCAAACCAATTTAATGAGCAATTACAAATATCGAGAGTATAGTAAAGATACCTAACTGTTTTTATAAATTAAAGTTCCAACAAAATCTCTCAGTTTTACTTTAATTTCACTCTGGTGAACTTTTTGTTTGGTACATTACGGACTAATAATAAAAAGAACATATTCGAGTGTGCAGTGTGCACCCGTTGAGTAGGTAGACCACAAGGCCAAAACTCGGATAAGCCAATTGATAAAATGACAATTTAATTTGGTTATATTACATTACATTACTTGTTAGTTTAGTCAGTTCAAACAACGATAGTCTAATTAAATATTGAGTGAATGAATAGGATCACCGTCGTGCATAAAATTTGGTTGGCTAAATTAAAATGAAATGAAATTCGAGCAATATAAAGGTTAATTTAAAGTTGGGCTTTAAATTAACTATCGATACACGGTGAAGCGATGTAATGAATAGAATCGCAGAGAGATAGAGAGAGAGAGAGAGAGAGAGAGAGAGAGAGAGAGAGAGAGAGAGAAAGAGAGAGAGAGAGAGCGAGAGCGAAAGAGCGAAAGAGAGCGAAAGAGCGAGAGAGAGAGAAAGAGAGAGAGAGAGCAAAAAGACAGAGAGAGAGAGAGAGAGAGAGAGAGAGAGAGAGAGCGACTTATTATTATTATAATCATTATCCGAAATGGCACACATTCGTGTGTCGACATATTGCTAACGCTTATAACTTTTCAACTACACAACAACAACAAAAGGGCACAGAACCGAACCGAACCTTAACCTTCATTATTCATTACTGTATGTGTCTAGTGTAAAAGAAAAAGAAAAACAAACAAAACATAGAACAACAGAACTACTCTCTCTCTCTCTCTCTCTCTCTCTCTCCCTCTCTCTCTCTCTCTCTCTCTCCTCTCTCTCTCTCCCTCTCTCTCTCTCTCTCTCTCTCTCTCTCTCTCTCTCTCTCTCTCTCTCTCTCTCTCTCTCTCTCTCTCTCTCTCTCTCTCTCTCTCTCTCTCTCTCTCTCTGTCTCGTGTCATTCAAAGTGGCAGTAGAGCATAATAAAGAGACAAACCGAAACGCGTTGTACTGTGTAAATATTTAGACACGCGAGAGAAAGAGGAGAAATTGAAGATGTCATGAATGCTTGGCGATACAGACAGACGAGCAGACGAAGGAGACGAGGCAGAACGAGACACCAATTTGTGTTAAAGACGGCTAATCGCCCATCATTTGTTTTCTCCTTAAACGATATGTACTTACCCAAACTCGATCATCCTCTTCATCATCAAAAAAAAAAAAAAAAAAAAGAAATAAATCAACACACCAAATTGAACGATCAATCAAAATATAGAGATTTATTAGTATTATTCGATAATTAATGAGCAATAATTATGCTTTGATTAACATTGATATATATGTCATGATATTATAATTGTTTTATATTAATGTGTTGCAAGGTCTGATAGTGTTTTCACAGATTTTTAAACACAGAGAAGTTACTCGACAAGGAATAGGACACATAATTGAAAACATATGAATATTAGAACAAAAAATATGTATTTTATCGTTTAAAACGAAAGCAGCAGCAGGATATGGCATTGAGATGTGTATTAATAGTGGATAAGAGGGGATTAAAGTGGATATTTAAAGATCAAAGTGGATCATTGGGAAATCGTTCATGCTAATTTTGGTTAATTTGAGACAAAAATCAAGGTAATCGACTGACTTTGGTAATGAAATAAGACAATGTACTGATTGATCGTTTACTATCTACTGTGAATTGAATTATGCCAACAGGACAGGATTAGCCCAAGTTCGGGTTCTCATTAGTTGGGGAGATTCTTCTTCTTGTTCACCTTTCGCTTGGGCAATTTGTCCACATACCGATAGGTGAGCTGAAGTCGCTCGGCGTTTGACTTGGAAACCAGCTGATCGGCTTGGTAGAAAGCCTCTCTCCAAGCTTGTACATTCTTTTTTTTGACAGATTCCTCTTTCACAAAATCAGATTTGTCTTCGATTTGATCCATAATCTCAAGACGGCCCCTGAGTACCTGCTCTTTGTATTCCTCGTATGGCTGATACGAATCAATGTCTCCTACGGGCACCCAGTCGACAAACTGCTCATTTCCCAAATATTGCACATGATACGACTTGACAGTGCCTATTAAAGTGAACGGAATAATGTCAAATTAGTAAAAATTATCATGCGATAGAGACAACTAAGATTGAAGAGTAAAATCACTCACCTTCAGGAGTAAGCAAAGCATAACGAGGTACTGGATTGTTGACAGATCCCTCAGAAACATTGTTTTCAATTGGTGATACTTTTGGTTTTGGTTTGGGTTTTGGCAGAAAAGGATCGACTACTATGATGGCTGGCCAGTGGGAAAATCCTCCAGTTTTGGCCAAAACTAACTCTCCAGTTTGGCGGTTGCCCTCTATTTTCTTGATTTCACTTATCAAAATGTTTCGATCTAGGGGTATTTCACCCTTTTTAAGCTCCATGTATCTTGCAAGAGTGATATCAGGAAGAACATCTGGGGGCTCGTATGTTGGCAGCTCAGCAAGGTAATCCTCAATGGACTTTTCCCCTCAGTACAAGCTCCCTGAATCTAGTTCAACAGAAGAAGATCGAGCTGTAGTGCTCCCTAATCGTGATTGGCGAATTTCTGCTAATAAAGACAAAATAGTACTTTCCATTGAGCAAGATGAAATGGAAGGAAAATCAGAATTCGAGTTGATTTCCAAAGTAGAAGAGAGAGTTTCAATCTTTGAGATGAATGACGATACTTCGTTTTCAACTACTTGTGGACAAATTTCCCTAAATTTTTCAATTGTTGCAAAGACCTTATCAAAACATGAAATAAATGAAGAAGGAGAAGATGTAGCAGAAACACCGACAAGAGGGGAAGCTTCAGTTGTTGTTGCTTCGGAATGGGAAGAATTGACCATACGCGATGAGTCACTCGAAGTAGCAAGTGAACTAATGCCTAAATCAGAATTATCCATTGGTAATGGTAAATTCTGAAAAGCCGCAAATGACGAATCCCTTGCTGGTTCGTCCAAAGATATAGTATCAATCACAGGCGGTGATTGAGATCCAGTTGAAAAGTCACAATTCATGGGTGCTGGTGACTCCTCGCGAGACGATAAAGTAGCAAACGATGAAACCGATGCATTCGACAAAGTTTCAACTGAAGTGATCGACGACAACGAAGTCGGAGATTCTAAACTAAAATCCAATTCCATGGACATTGGAGTGTTGGGAGCCGAGACATGAACTGCACTAGCCTCAAATGATGTGCTCAAAGGCGAGAGCGAGGACTCGATCGGCTTAAATGAGTCGTTATGAGATGATACCAAACTCGAGCAAGAGTTTGGTGACACAGTAGGATCCAAATCGGGATCAAAAGATGAAGCTGAAGTAGTAGTAGAAGAAGAAGCTGAACTTGAAGAAGCCTCAACATGTTTAGCAGAAGTAGTAGCATCATGTGTTCCGCGATCGAAAAGCTCATGACTCGAACACGGAGAAACTCCGCCGGATTTGTCTGAGCAAGTTATGGCGAATTTAATTCTCTTTGTACATGGTTTTGACACTTTTCTCCCATTTGAAGCAATTGCCTCAGCTTCATCCAAAGCATCCGACAAGATCTTGTTGATTTCTGGTTCTTTCTTACCATGCATGAGAATAGCATACGCAACCAGCATTCTAAAGTATCCCATGTGGATCTAGCGTTTTTTAATTTTTGGTTAGTGAATCCTTTTTATGCGCATATATATAAACTAATTGGAAAAAATTTACTCAAACACTTACTTCTTTGAAATTGAGAGGGACACCATTGGCGAGAAAAGCAAGATATTGGCACACAAACATGCCACAGTTCTGACTTCCGCTTTGGTTTGGAATTCCACGTTCCCAAACTTGAGTCCAATCCTTTTCTTTGTAAATATCGCTGCATTTACGAATGCGAGCTTCGTTTACAAGGAATTTAGTAATTGCCTTAATAACCCGCGGATAAGCGTCTCCACGAGAATCGTAAATTTGGATAGTTTGGGTTTTTATACGGATGACCTTTAGTGAGACACAATTTGACAGTCGCAATTTAGTAACGAGCGCACACGAAAGATTACAAACTTACAACCAAAATCCAGTGTAAACCTTCGCCAGTAAAAGGATTTGTTTCTGCAATTGGCACGAACAGTGTCTCATACGCAAACGGGTTAATGCCTTGAGTGGAATTCATTTCGTTTTTATGGTAATTGAAGTTTGTGTACGAATATGCAAAACAATTGGATTGATCAATCTGTGCCATAATGTGCCGAGTGTGCCAATCCAGGACCTAAGCGAACAAACACAGAAACACAACACAAATGAGCTCATCAACGAACAAACAAACAAGCTCATAACACACAACATACCAGACCATGGATCCAACCAGTGCGATGACACAATATTTTTAACTCTTTTTTGGAGATTTGAAAATTTCCGAATGTGCAGATGATTTCTTCGTCTTCCAAAACGTTTAAAGCATTAATCATTGTGTCCAGTTCTGCTCTGATTGCATCTGTACAACCAAATTTCTCTCGAGGGTTCCATCTGTCATCATTGACAGATGGTTTGGTTACACCAGAATTATCCTGAACATGTAGTTGGAATGGACGTTTTTGTCTAAATTTAAATTGACGATTGCTATAGTATTATGACAACGTGACCAAACCAATTTATACACTACACAAACCTTTGAGATCCATTAGCTTTGTTTAGCTTGTTGAGATCTTTGAATCCATTGATCTCTCTGTACTCAATGAGACTTTTGTTATTTGGATCGTCAGGTTCGAGTATCGCTACTGATGGTTTATCCATTTTTGAAGTTGTTTACAAACAACAGTCTGCTGGCCAGTAGAAATGTGTCTCACTTGAACGACTTCGGTAGGTAATACCTTTAAAGTATGATCAAAACAAGTGTTTCAATCATTTTCGGAATAATGAATTGGCTTGCGCATTGCTCATAAAAACCCGATTTTATGTTTGCCTACAAGTGCCCTCATCATAATCATGTTTGTGGTTGGTGGCAGAAAGCGTCGACAGACAATTATATAATATATTTGACTTTGTGCAAAGTTGTTTTGTTTCTGTCCGAGTATGGCCTAAAGCCGAGTTGAGTTAGACTGTGTGAGATTGGTTTGTTTGTTAATTGGATTACATCTTGTCTTTCCAATGACCATCTTTTATCACCCCGACCAAGCAGTTAGGGAAAAAGGAAAATGTGACATATTTGCCATAAATTAGGAACACCTTCCATTTGCACCTGTGCGATTAACTAAGCTCATTCTCCACGGACACTGCCATTTGTGAATCTATCTCTACTCACCGTCCGTTTCTCTCTAATTCAAACATCGATCGCCTCTCTCAGTTTGCTTTCTTAGCTCCAAATTTATTGATCATTGTCTTTTCAAATTGGCATTTACAATTTTAGCCTCCAATTGAGAGAACAGAGAGGGTAGCCCAACAGTAATTGCCATTATGATTGACATTTACGAGGCTGTTCAGACCGGGAAATGCCTGTTTGCATGTATACATTCAATTATGAAATTATATTTGCCTACTTAAAGAGCGTGTCGAGAGATGTATACTTTCCCGAGGCACATTCGTTCAGTCACTTTCCATTTGGCAGTATCAAAATCGATTCGGAATGAGAGTTCGCGGGTAAAAAAACAAGAATATAAACTAATATCCAGTCTCTCTAGTCTCAACATCGTCCATGTATATGCATAAATACTAAAAGCCATTGTTCCTCAAAGGACTCATTTGTTTGAATGTAAAATAGTTCAATCGCTTGGGAATCAATTTAGAGTGCACAAATTGAGCAATACAGTTTGAACACTTTATGCGATCTAAAATTGAATTTAAATTATCCGAAAGAATCGTTCAAAAGTGACAAAACCAAATGGGTCAAGAGATTCTCTCTCTCTCTCTCTCTCTCTCTCTCTCTCTCTCACTCACTCACTTTCTCACTCACTCTCTCTCTCTCTCTCTCTCTCTCTCTCTCTCTCTCTCTCTCTCTCTCTCTCTCTCTCTCTCTCTCTCCCTCCCACCATATTGGGTGGTGCATTGTGCCCAAGTGTTGGGAGAGCGATAAATGAGGTAGAATGAGAAATTGAGAGGAAGAAAATGACAGATGGAACGTGGAAGAGATTGAGGGAAATAAAGAAATAATATAATGAGCGAGGGTGAGGACGAGAGATAAAAAGAAAATTTTGGTGAGAGATGACCGCAGAAAAGTATGAGAGATCCCCTAAGTTATAATTGGTCCTAGTTAATAAATTAAGATATGGAAACTTTAATTGAGCATATTTACTAATGAGACAATTCCTACAGAATCCTGCAAAAATTTCTCAATCACTAATCTGAAAACAACTAATTAAGCGATCTTGGACACACGCATACTAATCCCTGGCATAATTGAATTGCAATAAGAATAAGACGACTCCTGTGGCATATGGCGACACGAGACTTGTGTGTGTGTGTGTGTGTGTGCTGATTGTCATCGAAGATAAGTAGCCGTAATAGTATTTTGGAGACTTAACAACTTTGTCCTGTTGCGACAGACACCGTCCGTGCGCGGATGGTGATTGTCATATGAAGAAGAAAGACCCCGACAGAGTTTATCCCTTAATGAAACACACGCTGACAATTAAACCTCTTACTCCCCCATTGGGCCATTAAATTCCACTTAGGGCAATGTGCGTGAATGGAGAGAAAGGTGACCGAGAGAGAGAGAGAGAGAAAGAGAGAGAGAGAGAGAGAGAGAGAGAGAGAGAGAAAGAGAGAGAGAGAGAGAAAGAGAGAGAGAGAGAGAGAGAGAGAGAGAGAGAGAGAGAGAGAGAGAGAGAGAGAGAGACCGAGAGGACCGAGAGATTAAGAGAATGACGGTGCGGGGCCTTGCTCACTGCAGGCTAAACGATTTACTACACCCGTGCTGATTTGTTCTTATTGACGCGTACAAGGATGAGCATAGATAAGGCACATTAGCTTAATTGTTTCCATTCATTTTGGCCGAGGTCTTAGGATCGTGTTCGTGAGATGAACGCTTTGACACCACCAAACTCACTATTCATCGAAGAATACGTTGCTTTTACATTCGCCGACAGAGCGCAAACGAGCAAACACTGGCCGAATCTAGCCTGTTAAATTAGTCACGGTCGATCGACACATCTGTGACTGTGTCTGTGCACATTTTTTTATGGCTGTTCTCGCAAGCCCCCTTAAAGTTTTGCTCGAATGGTTCATACATTGCACAGCTCCGCGAGCGGTTGAGGACACTATGGTAATTAAGGTCGCAATGTGTTGGCAAAGGGAGCTTTTTTGCCTTCTGATCACCAACCGCTCTCAGTCCCAAGGTTAGTCCGCGCTCAAGGCAGATCTGTCCACACATATGGAAGACCATTTGGTGACATTGGTAATTAACTAGAAGTGATGACACAAACTGATTGGATGACCCTCGTCCTCGTTTCCTCTCTCGGGACCGAGTCCATAGAGTGTGACTATGTGAACTACTTTAGTGAATAGCGCTCGAGCCATTCACGAATGTGTTTGATCAGTCAAATGATCGAACGCACAAGCTTCGCCATGTAAAAGTCGTGCACTAACAAACAGTAAAGCGAATCTGATCAACAGTAGAGATGACCGCGCGAGCGAGCAACAACAAAAAACAGACACCTACCGTGTGAGTCCGATGAAATGAAGTGACACAGTGTTCGATATGGCAGTCGATTGGTGTTCGGAAGGGATGAGATCGAATATGCGGCAGAGATGCAACAGAGGCCAACTAAATGGTGATAACTTGATTGATTGAGTTGTGCTGTCAAAACATATAAGCAATGTATTAGTGATAGTGCGAAGTAATTGAAACCCGAGTGGGTGATTAGATATGGAACTGATGTGTCGAGTATGAGTTAGAGTGTATGTCTAGCTTAGGGGCGAACAAGGTTGGGGGTGAGGTATATACTAACCGAATGAGTGGTGAGGGAGTGGAAAGTGCCAACAGTGTGCACAGTTGTAAAGGTAATCTCGTTAATCGAAATCTAGAACAAAAGCGACGACAGTGCACACGAGTCAATCACACTTTTGGTGACAAATAAGCCAATTGAATGAGAAAGCGAACACAAGAAACCATAGAGTGAGCGACCGCTGAGTGCTGCCGAACTAACTAACTAATTGGCCGACGACTCTGTGTGCGTCTCGTACTTGAGCGCTTCGACGACTGACTGACACGACAACTCACACAGAGTGCGCAAGCAAGCCACACTGAGCGCACATACACAAGTCAAATGGCGATACAGACCAGCACTGTGCAATGCAATTGCGAATTTAGAGAGAGAGAACGAGTGGGTGAAACAGAAAGAGGAGCATAAGGCATAGAGTGGGGAAGAAAGCAACGAATTTGTGTGAGTAGAAGCATCATCGAAAGCAGCAACAGCAGTTGTGATCGAAGGGTAAGAGAAAAGTTCGTTTTGGGGGATGGTGATGGTGGGGGTATCATGGGGGCTCTTAATGATTGGTGTGCCACACTGAGTGACATGTTCAATTCGGGACCCATGATGACAAAAGTCACTCTAGTCTTGCAAAGGGTCGGACAGACAAAGAGACTCACCAAGATGACAACCTGTGACCCGTGTGACACACTGACGAGTGACACTGAGATGAATCAATTAGATGGTCAATTGACTTATCTCTGTGTCTTTCGTCTCAGTACGGAACAAACTCAAGTTTTGAGTGTCAAGACGGAACGGGTGTAATGTAACGAGCAGAGAGCGAGAGTGAGTCGGCAGCGAGTGCCACACACAACTTGTAATGTTGCTCGCTGGTCTACATCTACATTGCGAATGAGACTATTCCGAAAGAGAGAGAGAGAGAGAGAGAGAGAGAGAGAGAGAGAGAGAGAGAGAGAGAGAGAGAGAGAGAGAGAGAGAGAGAGAGAGAGAGAGAGAGAGAGAGAGAGAGAGGGAGAGAGAGAGGGTGTCATGAGAGAATATGAACGAATGCGAGCACACACACGAAAAGAATAAAACAAAAGCAAAAATAACAAAATCCGTCGAGATGGTCAGTGAGTGAGAGAATGAAGGAAAACAAAAAATGTTTAACCGAAAAAGGGCGCACAAACACACAGAAATTTCATGAGTCTTAGTCGGTAGTTGTCGGGGTACTATGTTACTGATACTAGAAGATTAAGTCAATTCAAGTCATTCTGCACGTCACAAAGGTCACATTAGTAAGGTTAAATATTAAACTTAATGACACTAAACAATGACAACGGGCACCACTTGGAAAACTCGGCACCCGGTACTTAACAGAAAACGAAACAGTAAACAAACAACAACAAACTCAAAACAGACAGACATACAGACACACACACAGACGAACACAGAAATCGACTTCGTGAGTAGGCTCAAAAAGCAAATATAGCAAAAATATAACAACAAAAAGAAAAACCAAAACTACTTTCTCATTATAAATGGAAAGAAAGACAAGAAGCATATGAGCTTGCTTTTAAAAGACATACTACCGGACTGTCAAAAACCAAAAACCAAAAACCAAAAATACGAAACACAAGTTAACAGTAAAGTTCATCTCTGACGTTGGTGACGATTTCCAGAAAAAAATGAAGTGTAGCGTGCATGATTGGCCTCAATTGGACAGAATCAATTTGACCAAGAGAAAAATGCAGAAGGGCAAAAAGAACACACTTGTATGCTTTCACACAATTGTTTGATTACTCTTTGATGGAGAATTGAGCACAAAAACAGGAAAACTAGAAAAGCGTTGATGAGAGACAAACTTAGTTTGCTGGTTAGATTTTATTTACGAATTGATGTGGCAAAGTGATGCGGAGTAAGTCACACAGACACGCACATGCAAATTGACTAACCGTAATAATAATTATCTGGCGAATGTGTGTGTTCCTATGCATGTACAAAGTAATAATAATAATAATAAAAATAGAAACTAACCAAACACACACCACCAAATCAACTCTCATACAGACTCTCGAGTAAATTGATGATGCATGTTACTGTGTCCGGACAGAGGAATAAAAGAAGAAAGTGAAAAAAAATAGGAAAAAATACGAACACACTACATACCACCGAACAAATGAACCATTTCACGTTGACCTGTTTCAATTAGGCAATGCCATAACATTGGAAAAATTGTAAAAATCAACTAAAATGTCAATATTGAGAAGATTCGAAAAGCAAACAAATGTAGTTGTGTAACAAATTAATGAAAAATCAAATCGATTTAACAGAACGACAAATCAGTGCACACACACACAAACCAACAACAAACACAAAATGAAGCAACTGCGTTTGAAGAACGGAATTATGAAATAGAATTCGATTTTAAATTGGTCAATTTTGGTGTGTTTGTTTGCACTAGACTACCATCCTAAACAAAATTTAAAAATTGAACTATCCCATACGAATTCCCGTTTACTGTGCACAGTTGGGAATTAATTAACAAATCAGTCGATTCGATGGGGACAAGTTGGATTTGTTTGTATAGTACACGTGTGTGTTTGTGATTAGATTTAAACAATTTCTTTATTTAAATGTTTTTCAATTCTATAATTTTTTGTAAAAAGTGAGATGTAAAGTAGGCGGGAGAACGACACCTGAGGGTCCACTTCACAAATCAGTTACATTGGCTTGGAGAATCCGCAATGTAACTGATTTGTGAACTGGACCCTCAGGTGTCCTTCCCGCCTAATGTAAAGCAAAGACCTAGGACCGAAATTAATCTGTTGGTTTTTTTTTGGTATGTCTGAACCAAAAGGATCTTTGTTAGGTGAGTATTAATATTAGTGTACTATTGAATTAGTTCGATAGAAAGATATTCTAGTCCAGTCTTATCAAATTGTGTGTGCAATGGAAGTATTGTTTTGTGCAATATGATGATGATCAGGGATAGGTTATATTAAGCATAGTATGAGTTCGTGTTCACACGTGCACAACACAAACACCGAACACTAATCGAATGTCTAAATGGGCTCTGTTCGGTAGCAGTTCAAAGTCGATACAAAAACAAACTAAGCTGCGCTTTATTATATCGTTTAACGCTTTCCGTCATTGATGTGAGGAAAAGAAGCCGTCAATTGCAATACAACAAACTCACTCTCAGTTGTACCACACAGAAATGAAATAAAGATATACTTAATGCTTTTCAAAACTAAAAATGGCCAATTCGAGTGAAAGTGCGTGTGTGTGTGCGCCATTGAGACTCACGGGTAATTGGCAAAATAATGTTTGTTAGATGGATTTCTCAATTCGATTTCATCAAGTCGGTGTGATTTTGACCAGAGTTCTGATATGTGTCAGATGGTTTTGTCGTGTTGGACAAAAACACACAAACACTTCACTCAAAGTGCTAATCTCGAATGGACTCGAACAAACTATCTTACTGTATTGATGAGGTGAACAGAAGGACATGATTTTAGGCAACTAAAATATCAAAAACTATATTCAATTGCCTAGTTCTTTATACTTCTTCTTTAATTCTTAGATAGCTATCATAATGTAAATGTTTGACTGTTTGTATTCTGTATTTTATTATGATATTATTGGTTTGGTTGCTTTGCTAAGATTGTGTTCGAATTTTGATTAGATCATTAACTGTAAGTAAAAAGGTGTGTGAGTGTAATTATATGTGTGCTTGTATGTGTTCGTATGTCTTAGTTTGCTGTTTTATTGGTTTTCTATTCAAATTTCGAACATCGAGAAGTATGCGTTTTCGGTTTTGTTGTCATTGCAAGCAGACAGACACACTTCTCACCGCCTGTTTAATATTTATTTGGTAGTGCGAATTTGTTTTTTTTGAGAGTCTCTCAATGTATCGGTATCATCACAAGTCGTTCGGCAATGCCTGTACATGACTCTTTTTACGGAGTGTGCAGTGATGTGCCTCTCTCTCTCTCTCTCTCTCTCTCTCTATTTGTATAATATTATCTTACATTAACTTTCACTTTAGTATCTCGTGTCAATTGCTTTCACACTCTTTCGCGCTTTGAATGATGATAACATATTTGTTTCGATTTCGGCAACTAACCCTCACTCTTTCTCTATTTTTCGTGTTTACTATTACATAATGTAATTGACACTTGTGTTCGGGTTCGGTTAGTAAAAAAAACTTTGATATTTCGCAAACCTAGTTCCGTTCAATCATTTGCAAACAAAAAATATCGCGCTAATCCGCAACCGTCATTTACTATCCAAATCAGTGACTTTACCTCAAGTTTTTTTTTGCAAAACTAAATGTCCCAATGTGGCTCGTAATGGCAACACACTAAGAAATTAGAATAACCGATTACTCGAGATTTACTATTCAAATAGTGACGCGCGCGCTCGTAAAAATGCAAAACTTACCGTGAACTAGTATTGGTAGTAGAAGCAGTAGTATGATGACAAATGCCAATTGTGAGTGTGTTATTGTGTTAATAATGAAGAAGTGTACGTTAATAGTTAGTTTATTAGTTGATTAGTTGATTAGGGTGAGTGAGATGAGAGCACACAACAACCAAAAAGTATATTCAAATGTTAACGTAAACAGTTTGACCTTTGGGCTGAGATGTTGAAGAGTGTAGAAGTCCGAGAGGAGATGAGAACGAGTTGTTCACGATTCGATGGAAAGCGAGAAACCAATGGCTCGGTGACTGTGCAAATAGAAAAAAACAAAAAATATCATCTGATTAGTGAAAAAATGAACAAAACCCAGTGATTAGATATGAAAATGTAGTGTGCTTGGACTGTTTAAGTGAGAAAGAGTGAAGCCGTATATACGAACCACGCGACTCAGGGTGACGATAACGTTGTGAACGTGCAAAGAAACACAAAAGTGGACACACACACACAACTACTCAGTCTCATCCTCTCGACGAAGTAACAAAATACTCTGACAACTAAGATGACACTGACGAGTTGATCACACTTTCACTCTCGTTTAGAAAGCAAATCAGGAGCAGATAATTGAGATAGATAGAGCACATACAAAACGAGACATGTCGACGGCATCGGGCGAAGTGAACGAAAGAACATGAACGAACGAACGAACGAACGAACGAGAGAAACTGAAATGGCTGTGTGTTGGGCGAGTGAATGGCATCGACTGACTGAAGCACCAGTTAACAACTCAAACAGACACAACCAACCAACCACCCGACTAACACATGTACAAAATGTGTGTGTGTGTGTGTGCAAAGTGTGAAATGTATGCTCGCAATGCACACATACTGTTCATTACACCATGCAGAAGGCAGCCATATGAGAAATAGAGTGATAAAGTGAAAGCTAAAAAGACATAAAACTGATATCATAGTAGTATATCAATTAGTGAAATTGAGATGCAAACTACTTTGGAGAGGGAGAGAGAGAGAGAGAGAGAGAGAGAGAGAGAGAGAGAGAGAGAGAGAGAGAGAGAGAGAGAGAGAGAGAGAGAGAGAGAGGAGTGAGAGAGAGAGTGAGAGGAGAGAGAGAGAGAGAGAGAGAGAGAGAGAGAGATGAGTGAGAGAGAGTGTGTGAGAGAGAGAGAGAGAGAGAGAGATGGAAAGTGACTTGACGATTGACGATTGAGGAGAATGTCAAAGTCGAATGAAGTGATTTGCATTTAAACGAACAAACAGACAGACACACGACATGTGGAAACGAACAAACTCAAAGCCAAAATGAAAAATCGTTGAACAAAGACAGAGAGGGAAAAGATGATACATTCGAACGCGTAGAAGAAGAATTGATCACCAACAAACAACCAAAATACCTCATGAACCTCTTCAACGTACTGGAAGACAAGAGGCACACTCAAAAGTGACCGTCTGACCGCTAAACGATATATTAAAATTGATGAAGCCCGTGATGAGTAGTAAGAAACATGACACACACGAGACAACAAATTATGACCGTGCACACACAGACACACACACAGACATGCAAATAGACTAACCGAACCGAACCGAAGTGGAGTTGAGTGCTAATAATAAATTAGCATCACTCAAACAGTGAGAGCAAAGTAATAATAATCATAGTATGCGTGTATGTTCGTTTCCCTATGCATGAACTCGATTCGAATAATAATAATAAATCGAAACAAAACGCACTCAAACAAACACAACTCGCATACAGACTGATGATGCATGTGATGTGTGTGTTCGGACTGTTTTATGAGGAGGAAAGTGATGAAAAGAAGAAAAAACGATTACCGCGGAACTCTATGTCACAACAATGAACGGATAGACCATTGCCGAAGCCGATCGAACATACATAGGATTGAGTGTGTGTGTGGTTATTATGAAATGAGATTCAATTGTGCAAGTAGTCTTCAGGTTTAAGACATTATCTAAATCTTTGAGTCGATTCATAATAACATTTTAAACTTTCGTTTAAAATGAATGCCTAAATCAGAGTGATTGTGGTGTGAACCACGTACACAAACACTCACACTGACACTCGTACTACTTAGCTAATTAAACCAATCCTTAATAATTACCCAAATGACTGTCCTTAGCCAATTGGGGAATTCAAGCTACTGCTATTATTACTACGACACAATTATGCAAATTACCCTTCTTTAGTCTTTCGAAAAAATTTCATTTAATTTTCATTGTTTTGGCACAAACACACAAACGCACACTAGCAAATTCCTTGCAATGCCAGAATGATCCATATGTTTAAAATTGCATAGTTCGAATTGAATTGAAGTCTTCTAATGAACGTGCTCATCATTAAATGAATTACCAACAATTCAAAAGTTTGTAAGTAATCAATATAATTGCTCATCATTTCTCACTGACTCACTGCACCATCTGCATTTAAATGGTTCTCATTATTATCTCAAGACACATACACAGACAAAGACTATTAAGAAAAAAGTTTGTTTTCTCATTGCACCACTTCAAATTCATCTCTCTAACCAATACGACAAGAGACAAACAATAATAACAACAACTAACCAAAGCACAAATAAATCGATGCAAATGTGCTAGTGCCTGTCTGTCTGTGTGTGTGTACTCAAAGATAAATAAATTGACTGGTTTAAAAAAGCATCATTTGCTTGGAAGCACTTTATTCGGATACGGTGAAAGTGCAAGTGACTCACAGCTAGTTAGCTCGAGCTTGACCTTATTATGTCACTTGGTGCAACTTACAGTCATTCAGTAGAGAGAGAGAGAGAGAGAGAGAGAGAGAGAGAGAGAGAGAGAGAGAGAGAGAGAGAGAGAGAGAGAGAGAGAGAGAGAGAGAGAGAGAGAGAGAGAGAGAGAGAGAGAGAGAGAGAGAGAGAGAGAGAGAGAGAGGGGGAGAGAGGGAGAGAGAGAGAGAGAGAGAGAGAGAGAGAGAGAGAGAGAGAGCAGATACAAACAGAATTCTGTCGATTGTGGAATGAAATGTGCATTCATTTTTTGTTCATTAGCACAAACACAAATCGAATCTAATTCTGTGTCTAGGGATATGTCACCCAGTGCACATTACTACTTGATCACTGGCCATATGTTAACACATCAAAAGGCAGATTATATTCATGAGAACCAATAAAAATAAAACTCGAATGTCTATGCAATTGAGAAATAAAGACTGAACCGAACGCATCTTAAAATCTCCGAATTCGCTTTGTGTTCTATCTCCCTGTGGTGCATTGGGCTAACATATGTGTGCATTCAATGTCGGTTGCTTTCAATTGCAATGAGTCGAACAGACTAATAAAAAACACCCTTCGTTCAAATAGCTATTTCATTTTAAACAGAGCAAGCTTCACGGAGTAGTCCATTTATGCATCTGTCTGTGGGAGAAGGGTCGGCTGCACTCACATGACATCTTTATGGCCGTAGCCATTTGATGGCTATTTGCATCAGTAGTGCATGTTCACGCCGTTTAGTGCGAGACACAAAAAGTTCAAATGCTCCGACCTCTAGCAACACTAATTTTGTTATTATAAGGCTGTGTGGTTATTATGGCGATTATTATTTATCTACACAGAAGCGATTGACTAGTTCGACGATTATGAAGAGTGCAAATATGAAAAGACAATGGTGAGAGCTTTAGGGAGTTTTGTGCCTCTGTCCGACTCGGAGAACTAATTCGGTTATTTATGTTCCATTTCTAAGCGAGAGACCACAGCAAACCACTATCCGAGCCAAGCACATGCACACACAGACACAGACACACAAATCAATTGAATTGGTTAGGCAAATGTGCATTGTGTTTTGTCTATTTGAGAGGCTCAACAAAACGACCAATAATCGAGCGAAATGAACAACCGATTAGATTCACTTCATAAATTTGCTGGTTGCAGAGTGGTCAAAGTGCCGACACCAACCGCACTCACCTCATCTCTGCAAATGCAAATACATTCCCTACTGTAAAATACGTAAAAATCTTTAATTCCAAACCAAATGTGGAGACCAGTGGAGTTTACTGTGAAGGCTTCGAAATAAGCGCCCAAAAAGTAGACGAAGGCGAACACACAGAGAAGAACATTTAAAGACGGACAAAAACGACACAAGAGTGAACCAAGTTGTGTGTGTGCAAGTGGCGAGAGAGAGAGAGAGAGAGAGAGAGAGAGAGAGTGAGAGAGAGAGAGCGAGAGAGAGAGAGAGAGAGATGGGAAAGAGAGAAAGAGAGAGAGAGAGAGAGAGAGATGGGAAAGAGAGAGAGAGAGAGAGAGAGATGGGAAAGAGAGAGAGAGAGAGAGAGAGAGAGAGAGAGAGAGAGGGGAGAGCGAGAGAGAGAGAGAGCGAGAGAGAGAGAGAGAGAGAGATGGGAAAGAGAGAGAGAGAGAGAGAGAGAGAGAGAGAGAGAGAGAGAGAGAGAGAGAGGAGAAGACATCTCCACAATATCGCCAAAATCACTCAAACTAAGACAATTACAAACTCTTAGGCTCTTGTATATAACAAACGACAAAATAGAAAATACGGCAAACAAAGTTCGAGTTTAAATACTAATTGACCAAGTGAATTGTCTGCCTAAATACGTTAGATTGGTTCGATAATGATGATGTGTGCGGGTACTAACCGTGCGGTCATGTATTACGTGTACAAATGACTCTGTTATTTATGAGTCCGTAATTGATACTTTTAATTACTGCGAACACACATACCAACACACACACACACACACATTCAATCACATATATCCTAGCTCGCATGTTCATACATCTTCACCGAGTGGTGCATGTTGTGTGAATTGTGAGCCACAAAACTAAACACATCATCACCATCAATATAACCTTACCAGTTTGGGATTCGTTCAGGTCAGCAACTTGTGAAGTACCTCGAAGAAGAAAAAGAAAAGTGCGTTATTTAACAGAAAGAAACTAAAAACACAAGACAAAATAAGAATTTGTGTTCGCCAACAAAAACACAGCTTTATCATATTATCTTTATCATCTTTATCATGATATAATCATCAACGGAAACGAGACACTAAGAGGAAAAATCGATGCGATCACAGAAAAACATTGAAGACACGAGACCAAACATGATGGATCGAGGAAAACGAACGCACATAATAACATAATAAGAGACTGACGCGCGATAAGAAGTAGAACTGATGAACACGAGGGAGAGGAGAGGTTTCGCAGTAAAATAAAAATAAATAAATAGTTATAACTCAAATGTATAGAAAAACGGACAGACTGTAACAGAATGTCACACCAATAATTGCCCGATGTGCACCCAAATGCACTGAATAGTGAGAGAAGAGTAAGCTGTTACAAGACTTCATCAACAACAAAAAATGAAGGTCAATATTTAGGGTAATCGAGAGAGTTCAAACTAAAACTGTTGAATACTAAACGAATGTGTGTGTGAATGTGCGTTCCTGACATACTAGATCAATCAAATTTAGTGAGCTCAACTTGCAATCGTACGAGAGATGTCCAAGTGCAACTGACACTGCAAACTGACTTGACATATGTAGGCAGTTAGAATGAAAGCGACACGCGACAAAAATTATAGAACGGATAATCACGAGTGAAAGGATGGTTTCCAAAACAAAAGAAAAAAGAAGGAACGAAGACAAATAAATCTCATGAATATTGAACAGACACTACGACCGACACACACAGCCACATCAATGTGTGCGAGATTGTCTACACAACTGCACAGAACGGGGAAAGTGGAGTGACGAGAGAGAGAGAGAGAGAGAGAGAGAGAGAGAGAGAGAGAGAGAGAGAGAGAGAGAGAGGAGAGAGAGAGAGAGAGAGAGAGAGAGAGAGAGAGAGAGAGAGAGAGAGAGAGAGAGAGAGAGAGAGAGAGAGAGAGAGAGAGAGAGAGAGAGAGAGAGAGGCATACATATTCATCATCATCATCATCATCACTAGCAACATATACGATTTCGTTTAGATGATCGAGTCGAACGCTTGCGAGTAAGGACTAACCAGATCATATTAGATTATAAAATAAACCACGTGTGCACACAAACACGAGCTATTGGGAAGAATAACACTATGTAATGTATCAAAGGTCAAGTTGTCGATTTCGGACATAAAATCGAATAAGTTAGAACATTGGCTGAATTTGAATATAAATAAAAAAGAATTCTCACAAAGGAAGGCATCTATATTACACCACTTGAGTCTTACATGAAGAAGCCAATGCGACAAACAACGAACAGACAAATATTTAAATGTATGGTGATGCTTATTTTTCCATTGGCGATATGATCAATATGATATGATCAATACAGCAGCAATCGCATCTCCGCTGTATCTTTCGTTCAAGTTCAACACACGAACACACAACTCACAGTGGCACACAGCACAAACCAAACGAACAAACAAACAAAAAGTCTCCTCTCTGCCCGTCTGTTCGAGAGTCTGTTTGCCTGTGTGGTCGTGTATGTTGCCGACACGGCACGGTCGGTTGTAACGCTAATGTCCTCGTGATTGCGGTACACTTATTTATTGAATGACCAGAAAACTGACTTATCCGTTGTCGTTGGACATATATGAAACTTTTTATTTCCTAAGAGTGCCTATCAAAAACAGTGAACATATGAGCAGTAAGCCACCTTTTGATATCGTTTGCACACGATTGGCATTCGACAAAAATAAATAAAAAAGACGTATCTGTGTCGGTTATGTGATAACTTACCCGTCTTGTGTATTAGTGTGCTTCAAAAGAAGGAGCCTCGTAGAAGATGAATTAGCACGTGTGTCTCAATTACAAGATGATGATAAAGTGTAAGACGAGACAAGCGAGGAAGGTAAGACATTTGTGTTTTCTAGTAATAGACACAGAGTCAAAAACGAGAACAAAATGGCAAGCGAATAGTGATGGCACAGTGCGACACGTCACCAGAACGAAAGGGAACATACACAGCCAGACAACCGAACAGAAAACTGCATCATTGATTACATTTGACTGGACTCGATGTGCACTCAATCAGTGCACACACACATCGAATAAAACAAACAGTACAAACGATCGAGAAACGAACCATCGGATCGACTTACACGCTAGTGATGTGTTCTGTCTGTGTGTGCCTGCTTGGATTGTGTTGGTGTGTTTGTGCGGCAAATCATATGCGCGCGGTTGTAATGCATTGAAAAATCGTTTCATGATGGCTATTTTAATCTCAATTTTATTGTTAAATGACTAATTCTATTGTGGTCAGTGGTCAAACGGAAGAGCATATTACAAGACAAAAGTAGGAAGGAATATTAGGCAATGTGTAAGAAGATCAAACGATCACCGATTTTGCAAATGCCATCACATACGAATTACACGTATGTTGAACTATCAAATATTCTGATTGAGGGTGCATAGCACATAGGTTTTATCTAGTGACAATAGTGACACACACACACACACACACACACACACACACACACACACACACACACACACACACACACACACACACACACACACACACACACACACACACACACACACACACACACACACACATTCGAGCGAGTTTGGGCTGTGTATGTTTGTGGTGTGAGTGTAATGAGATTATGACTTACCGTTCTAACTGTTGACTGAGTTTGTAAAGTGAAGTTGTGAACAAGGCGATTAGATTAGACCGAGGTGAGATGTTTTGACTCAAAAAAATCAAATGTCTGATGAGATGTAAATCGACACGAGACAGTTCGTGAGAAGTGATGTTCGCCAATAGAAACACAAACTCAACATTTAACCAAAGACGAGACAGCAAATGGCAAACAGTGCTGGTAGTAGTGATGATGATGATGCACCGAGAAACACGTGAGCGAGAGAGGAGAAAGTGTGTACTCGAAAGAGGAACAGACAGACATTGAGTGCACACACACACAGAGCGGCATCAATGATCGCTCAATGTGCCCCAAGTGGTGAGTGTGACTGGAGTGATGCATCAATACGAGAATATGTAGTGCACCGTGTTTGTGTGAGAGATCGAAATGTAGAGTACAGAGAAGACTGGCGGTTGGTGTTGGTGTGTGTAGAGAGTAGTAGAGTAGGAGATCGAAGTAACTAATGTTGAACTGTGTAGAGTCAGTTATGGTCAGGCCTGAGGTGTTGAATGACACTAATGGCACAAACAATGCAAGACCAAATCAAATGGCCTTCGCCTCGAATGAGACAACCAAGGCGCCAGACTTGGGCTTTGGAATTGGACGGGCACACATAGACGATCAACACAAACAACGAACGATCGCTCGCTATTAGCAAAAAACATTTCCGACCGTGACAATGACAAGAGGCAACATGGCAACATCACAGGCAAAGTCAGAGTGACTGACTGAGTAAGCGACATTTATGAAACTGGCCCACAGAGTGAACACTGAGGATGCATGGGTCTCGAAAGATCATTGCGAAGTGATGATTTGAATGGCGAGAGAAGATGCTGCTGCACTGCCAACCTCTACACCGCACAAAGGCGAGTAGTAGTAGTAGACACTGCTATCGAAGTCACATTAATAATAATAAACACATTGAGTGAGTGAGTATGTGACTGAATGACGGCTCGATAGGTATCGTTCGTATGCGTTGTGTAAAGATGTTGTTGGTATATTGGATTGTTGGAATCGAGAAGGCCGATTGTCATGAAATGGAAAATATTAACATTAGTAGAGACAGATAATGTAAAATGTCTTACCGTGAAATAGACAAAGTTTGTCCGACCGATAAGAAGCCTTTTGTTGGTGAGTGAACAACGGTTGGACATTAAGACAGGTACAACAGGCGCGAGCATTATTGTGTTACGATATAATAGTCAGACGTTGTTGGTGATGAGTTGCAACACACGACACAGCATCTAAGTTCATGGATTATTGATAGAGAACGATTAGTACCGAAAATATTGCCAACACAATACGGACACGATAGATTTAAATATATAAATAAAGCAGCAGTGGCGGCAGCTGTTATTCGAAAATCGAACTAATTGTCGAAATGAGCCATTAGAGGATGGATTCCATGATTCAAAGAATGACTATTTCTAAATCCTAAATCCTAAATAAATGAAAAGTTTGAAAGGTATGCGCTGTTGGCAATTTGTTTATACTTGAACAGCTCTGTCCCACCTACTGAAGTCATGCTGCCGGCAGAATACCAAATCATAGCGACATCTTCATTGTCACACAAATGGCATTTAAGTCCGATTCAGTTGAACATATTTGATTGTGTTATTTTGTACAGTCGACGCCTGAGAACAACTGGTTTGCCGCATAGAAATTCGGTTAAAAGTGACTAAGTGTTCAGTGGGCTGTTGCAATGTGTGGCTTGCTCGGTGCCCGGTGTTGCATCGGCCAAATGGCCAACCGCTCAAAACAGTCAAATTAGCCTCAATCAATTCCAAACAAACACTGATAATTGTGTCTGTTGTATGTCTGCCCATTTAGATCATCTTTATCTATTCTTCCAATCTGATTAAATGCGTTTGAGTAAGCACTATACATTGGCCATTCTACTTGATAGTGAGAGACAACCTCAAGCACAGCTCGTCAGCGAGACTGATCGCACTCTGTGTTTGCTGTGATGGGTGCATGATTAGTTTAGTTCATCGGTGGACTAAACTAATCGGCTAACGACTGCGACCCGCACTGTGTTCTCCAACTCGTGCTGAGTAGTGAGGCTGTTTTTGCTGTCTTGGCATGCTGCTCCACTCATCGCGACACTAATTAATACTTAATTAATATCGTCAATTTTGTTAATTAGAACACATTAATTCATACCTCAACTTATCAGTAAATATAAATTTTATACAATTAAACAAATAGCATTCAAACACAATCATCATGCAAACTGCCATAGCAACACGCACAAACCAACGAGAGTGTAAGAGAAGCAAAGTCTCTCGGTCGCGTTGTGTGTTTCTCTTCTCTTCTCGACTGCAGCAAATATATGTTCGACTGCCGAAGCGTTCGCGTTGTGTAGATGTGGTGAGTCTACTCGAGTGCACTTCTGCACTCAGCATTCACAGGTCGGCCGCTGTAAATGTTCACTGTGCCAGTTACCATCACACACAATCGAACACAGTAGACTTTAGTAATTCTCAATGTTTTCAAGTTTCAAATGGCATCACGGGCGACCAGCACAGCACTGCACAGAATGTGTGCTATGGCCAGTTGGATGCAGGCACAACTGAACGTGTAATCGGTGCGACCGTTTAGGTTTGTTCGTTTAATTTGTTCACTGACCAGTGCTCAACAAAGGTAAACTGTCGCCGTCTGTATCTTGAGCTCGCTAGAGTACTGTATGTTTATTTCACAATGCTCATGGATTCTCGTATTAATCGTGTACTGTCTGTCTGTCACCGTCCAATCGTTGATTGATTTTTAGCGAGACGAAGTTCGAAAGAACGAAGTCGAAGACTAATAGTTTCACTCTGTCTGTCTGTCCGTTGCTTTCTTGCCAGAAGAAACTACACCACCCCCCAGCAACCAAACTTGGCACACACACTTCATACCATGTGAAACGGTTACATTCCAAAAATCAGCATCCTAGGTTATCTGGTTGTGGAGATATTATCCAAAAAGATCTTTTTTCTGAACACGTTGGTATGCCGTAAACAAAATATGACAACACATGGGTAGCAGCGACCAAATTATATATTTCTTTTACACACATTTCATAAGAGTAACGTCATATGTGAATTTTTGAAAATGGGCATTTGTTTTGTTTTGATTAGCTTTGAAGTTAAGTTGCTTACAATCACAATTTCAAGAGTCTAGGCTGCCGTCACTTCAATTATTTGACCACAAATGCAATTCGTGAACACATTTTTGAAGACGAACGACCTATAACAAATACAAAGACGGTCTTTATTACATTTTCTGGTTATATCTATTGTTTTTTTTTTCTTAAAATTGCCACAACTGCCTTGTGTATCAGCTGCAGCAAGTCAAATGAGAAAGAAAACTTACCTAATATCTTTGGATATGTCAGTTTGTAGAGAACAGAAGAAACTCAAGACATCAGGAGAGAGTTATCATCAATGCTCCAACCCAAAGCTTATGAAACTTATGATGGCATTCCAAAATGAATCAATATAGGTATTCATGCACCTGATATAGCCTTGAAGATGGATACAACGGTGTGTTTTGAATGAAGATGTCGATGCACAACCGACAGTCTGTATATCATTTGTATTTTGAAGAACTCCCGTAATTATATCAACAGTACTGTAAGAAGACATTGTAGTGATTGCTTGACAGTGAATAGTGGTGCTTTGGAGGAACAGTTGGTCAAATTAAATTAAATTCTTTGTAAAGTTTTCAATTCGTGGTTTGTCTTGGTGGCCAAACTGCAAGATTTACCTCAAAAGGTGTCATTCTACAGTGAGGAGGCATTAGCGTTAATTCTTTAGTCAATAATTCTTAAAACACATCACGGTTTGTTTGCTTTGTTTTGCAGCAGCATACACATGGTTTTGACAGTTTTATTGTTTGTTTAAATAAAGGTTGTTACACACAGATATTTGACTTTGATTCTGAAACAAACATGTGGAACATTGTACAACACTGCACACATTTTCACACTCCCACAATTGATGTACCAACAATGTTCAAACGAGATATTCAAAATATCTTAAATTTGTGGGATTGTAAAAGTAAGTTCATTGTATAGAAATAATACTAAACAATATTTTATCATAATCAAAACTTCGTCTCGCTGCTTTACCGGCTTGCCGGAATTTTTTAACTGCAGTGCACTGCTGTCCCACGTCCATTTATTTAATTTTTGACGAGGCACAAATTGCACGCAAGCGACAATTCAAATGTGCACAAGTGTGTGTGGTGCACAGCACAATCTGACCAATAATGATGAGACAGTGAACCAGTGGCAATTACACCTTCCACCTGCGAATTGCCGTTAGCGGCCGAATGATACAACAGACTTGGTGGCAAAATGAATAGTTTTAGTAGCGAGCCGAATGTTGACCAGAAGATGGTTAACACCGAGATGATAAGGCTTGTGCACATAAATTAAAACCAACCACGACATACTACACAACATGTAAAACTCAATCTCACTCATTTGTCCATTTATTAGTTGGTCAGTGCGTTATCTCTACTACTACTCCACTAGTGACCATTCGATGACTCAATGTCAAAAAGAATGACCCATCCACAGAGCAACGCTGGTCACCTGATGTCCTTTACATGTAGGGATACCAATTATTCGGATTTTCAAATATTCGAATATTCGATCAAAATTTTTCCAAAAATACGAATATTCGGATATTCGAATAGGGTTTTAAAGGACTTTTCTTTTTGTCAAAATTTTATCATTTGGATTCATATTCTTGATAACCTAACATGTCTTAACCTACAATTAGCGAGTTGGTGGATTCTACCCCCAAAATTGAACCTAAAAGATTTCGAATTTGGTAGTTGGATTTCATCTCTTCAATTGGTTGGCAGGAAAGTGTCTAAATTGAGTTGATGAAAAGGTCCTTTTGAGGGAAATGATCGGAATTTTTGGAGATTTGTGAAAAGAAATTGTTTGCTTATGTCATAGTAAGCCAATTTGTATGTTTTCGACACACAGAATAGACACTTTTAAGGGTTTAAAAATCTTCGTTAAGATTCGAATATTTTGACCAAATATCCGAATATTCGAACCTCCCAAAAATTCCAAAAATTCGAATAATTTAAATATTCGAATATACTGATTGGTATCTCTATTTACATGCATACTGATCGGTTGGCTGTGTCACTCGAGTGGGCCACTCGAGACATTGCTCGCACTACACTTGAACACAAGCACAAGCATTGCAAGTAGATTTAAACGCATAAAGACACAACACACGATCATCTCCCGAAGTATGCGTTCTTGTTATGTGTGAGACCAACTGTGTGCGCCGCATGCCAATTCCCTCTACATTGCACTGTCACTACAAAACAAACAGAGCGATCGCTTTTAGAGGCTTACCAAGCAGACCACATTAGGCAACTTATAATTGTTATTTCATTTGTCCTTCCGTACACTGATTAACATAAACAAATGTAATGGCAAATTTTAAACAAGTGATTTCTTGCTGAGTGTACAGACTCTGTACTCTCTCTCTCTCTCTCTCTCTCTCTCTCTCTCTCTCTCTCTCTCTCTCTCTCTCTCTCTCTTTTCTGTACTTCAGAGCAGACCTAATGGCCCACTTGATCAAGCCAAGATAGGTATTTGTATGTTGGTGATGTATCGAGTCACATCGGTCTATTATTACTTAATGGTGGATCTAATTTGGAATTGTCCAATTGTACAGGAAACATCAAATTCATTTGCCGTTTAATTGCTCATTTGGCCAAAGTGGCCAATTGTAATGTCATCTCCAAGAAAACGTATTTGTTTTTTATTGTGGAGCGATTGAAATGAAACACATATCACTGATTTGACTGACACAACATTGGACAGTTCCACGGTCGGTGAACGCTCGTCGGTAATGGCCAAGACCTGAGTGAGTCGCCAAGTGGCAATTACAGTCGACGTACAGCTCGGTGTCTGCAGGCGGACTGATATGGCACTCGCTCGTCGGTAATGGCCAAGACCTGAGTGAGTCGCAAAGTGGCAATTACAGTCGACGTACTGCTCGGTGTCTGCAGGCGGACTGATATGGCACTCGCTCGTCGGTAATGGCCAAGACCTGAGTGAGTCGCAAAGTGGCAATTACAGTCGACGTACAGCTCGGTGTCTGCAGGCGGACTGATATGGCACTCGCTCGTCGGTAATGGCCAAGACCTGAGTGAGTCGCAAAGTAGCACTGACATTCGACGTACTGCTCGGTGTCTGCAGGCGGACTGATATGGCACTGGCGCGTCGGTAATGGCCAAGACCTGAGTGAGTTGCCAAGTGGCACTTCCAGGCGACGTACTGCTCGGTGTCTGCAGGCGGACTGATATGGCACTCGCTCGTCGGTAATGGCCAAGACCTGAGTGAGTTGCCAAGTGGCACTGACATTCGACGTACTGTTCGATGTCTGCAGGCGGACTGATATGGCACTCGCTCGTCGGTAATGGCCAAGACCTGAGTGAGTTGCCAAGTGGCACTTCTAGGCGACGTACTGCTCGGTGTCTGCCGGCGGACTGATATGGCACTCGCTCGTCGGTAATGGCCAAGACCTGAGTGAGTTGCCAAGTGGCACTGCCAGGCGACGTACTGGTCGGTGTCGGCAGGCGGATTGAGATGGCACTGGCTCGCCTTTAAAGTAAGTAAGTCAATTCAGGTTCAATTGAGTTAGTCAATTCTCAGTGTTTTCAAGTTGGCCTTATTCGCTGTATTGATAGAAAAATAAATAATAAAATATCTGATTGCATACAAAATGATTTGTTTCGAATAAATCGAACTGAATCTGTTGATGATCAAGCAACAAGGTGCAACCTTATTTACCACCAAGACGTGTTCGCCAATTAGCCCATTTCGCCAACACACAATCAAAGTGGCATCACGGGCTACCAGCACAGCACTGCACAGATTGTGTGCTATGGCCAGTTGCATGCAGGCACAACTGAACGTGTAATCGGTGCGATCGGTCAGGTTTGTTCGTTTGATTTGTTCACTGACCAGTGCTTAACAAAGGTAAACTGTCGCCAACTGTATATTGAGCTCGCTTGAGTACTGTACGTTCATTTCACAATGTTCATGGATTCTCGTATTAATGTCTGTCCGTCACCGTCCAATCGTTGATTGATTTCTTTAACTGCAGTGCACGTATCCCACGTCCATTTATTTACTTTTTGACGAGGCACAAATTGCACTCAAGTGACAATTCAAATGTGCACAAGTGATGTGGTGCACAGTACAATCTGACCAATAACGATGAGACAGTGAACAAGTGGCAATTGCACCTTCCACCTGGCAATTGCCGTTAGCGGCGGTATGATACAACAAACTTGGTGGCAAAATAAATAGTTTCAGTGCCGCGCCGAATGATGACCAGAAGATGGTTAACACCGAAATGATAAGGCTTGTGCACATAAATTAAAACCAATCACGACTTACTACACAACATGTAAAATCCAATCTCATTTTTTAGTCTATTTATTAGTTGGTCAGTGCGTTATCTCTACTACTACTCCACAAGTGACCATTCGATGGCTCAATGCCAAAAAGAATGACCCATCTACAGAGCAACGCTGGTCACCTGATGTCCTTTACATGCATACTGATCGGTTGGCTGTGTCACTCGAGTGGGCCACTCGAGACATTGCTCGCACTGAACACAAGCACAAGCATTGCAAGTAGATTTAAACTCATAAAGACACAACACACGATCATCTCTCAAAGTGTGCGTTCTTGTGTGTGACGAACTGTGTGCGCCGCATGCCAATTCCCTCTACATTTCACTGTCACTACCAAAACAAACAGAGCGATCGCTTTTAGAGGCTTACCAAGCAAACAACAGATGACAACTTATAAATGTAATTTCATTTGTCTTTCTGCACACTGATCAACATAGACAAATGTATTGGGCAATTTTAAAAAATTGATTTATTGCAGAGTGTACAGAGCAGCACTAATGGCCCACTTGAACAAGCCAAGAGAGGTATTTGTATGTTGGTGATGTCTTGTGTCGCATCGGTCTATTATTATTTAACAGTGAGTCTAATTTGGAATTGTCCAATTGTACAGGAAACATCAAATACATTTGCCGTTGAATTGCCCATTTGGCCATAGTGGCTAACTGCAATGTCATCTCCAAGAAAACCTATTTGCTATTTGTCATGGAGCAAAATCGAAATGCAGCACATATCACTGATTTGACTGACCCAACATTGAACAGTTCCAGTACCTGCCTTTGAAACACTTGGTCCTGTTAGGTGAAGTAGGTGTGGACAATACTCTGCAACACAAGTTTGGCTCAATTAGATCAATAAACAAGAAAAAGTCAATTTAGTTGGCCAGTGCGTTATCTCTACTACTACTACACTAGTGACCAATGGATGGTTCAGTGCCAAATAGAATGGCACAGGCACCGAGCAACACTGGTCACCTGATGTGCTTTTACCTGCATGTCCATGCCTCGATTGGAAGTGTGTCAGTGTGCGAGCCAGTTAGATCACACTAGAAACACTGCCAAACAGCACACTTGAACACAAACATTGTCACACAATTTAACGCGAACACAGACTCGGCACAGCAGAGTGGTGGTGTGTTGTTTGTTGAGCCATGAGCGCCGTTGGTCGATTGCACACTGTGCCACTGGCACTGGCACGCAAACAGAGCGATCGCTTTTTAGAGACTTACCAAGCAGATCACATTTGACAACTTGTAATTGTTGTTTCATTGGCCCTTGCGTACACTGATTTACATAGACAAATGCAATTCCTAATTTGATGAATTGATTTTTCGAAGAGGGGACACAGTTGCAATAGTGGCACACTCTGCCATGACCAAAGAGGTTTGCGTTTGGTGCTGCTGACTATTGTCTCATCGGATTATATTAATTTACAATGTGTCTTGTTCAATGAATTGTCTTGTGCCTCCTCTCACTAACTCTCCTTCTCATATTAGATCATCGTTTGTCCTTACACTCGTGTCCATCTCACCGGCCTGTCGCCATAGTAGCCAATGACTATTGGTACAAGTGTGGATGCATTGCAAGCACAGACATGACGCATGGTCTCGATTATGTTGTCATTTCGTGTGCCCTTTTGATTTTGGTCAAATAGAAAGTGAAGCTAGTAAAGTGAGAGCATATTATATTGGACATGTCATCATCTCCAACACAGTGCACTCGGTCTAAATCGATTGATTTAGTCATTTGTGAACTAGTGGACCATTCGGCAAGCAAGCAATGCAGTGAAGTATGCAAACACATTACGGCCTATGGAGTTTCACTGATTTTTGAGGCAAAAAGGAATTGTTCCGCTCTGTGTGAGCAATTGGGCCAAACAAAATGAGACGGTTAACTAGTTAGGTAAAGTAGGTGTGGACAATACTCTGCAACAAGAATGATCCTCCGATCATTTGCTCCAGTGCCACATCGAGTGACCCATCGTCAATGATAGTGAGGTAGTGCAGCATAGTTGGCAACCACCAAGTGATGATAACAGCACACACACACACACACACACACACACACACACACACACACACACACACACACACACACACACACACACACACACACACACACACACACACACACACACACACACACACACACACACACACACACACACACACACACACACACACACACACACACACACACACACACACACACACACACACACACACACACACACACACACACACACACACACACACACACACACACACACACACACACACACACACACACACACACACACACACTAAAATCAGTGTAACTCACAAAATTGGCTCGTCAACTAATATTCGTTGAAAAAAATCTCACTGTATTTCTCCATAGACGCAGGCTCAACCTTGTGACACAGCATCAAACTAGACATAGCAGAATTAATTAATTTGTCCGAATATAATGATAATTTACTGATTCTCTCTCTCTCTTTCTCTCTCTCTCTCTCCCTCTCTCCCTCTCTCTCCCTCTCACTCTCCCCCACACTCTCACTCACGACCAATTGGTGGACTTCTGGACTTGCAAACAAGACTTATCACTCCATGGTAGTTTGTTGTCACATTGTCTACCTTTGCAATGGTCAATAAACCTTTAACAATCAGGACAGTAGTCGCCGGATTATATGAAATGAATATTTGGCCAAAATAGGACTTTTACGATTTAAACGCAATGGGGATTTAATAAGTGTACGAATATGATAAAAGTGATAAGCTGAGGATTGTGGCGATAGTGGCTCGGCACTGTCGAGTGTGTGCCATATTTTCGTACGATCGTCTTGCAATTAGTGACAGAAAACAAATTAAGCTAAAATCATTGCCGCATTGCAGCAGTGTCCGTGCTAATTGAACTAACATTGGAACTATGCTTTCAATTTGGCCAACCACTCAAGTTTAGTTTAGAGCCAAACAGTAACCCGTCACGGTTTCACCGTATATCACTGATTGCATCACTTATGATCCCATTGAGTGACCACCTAAACTGTCTCGATTGAGTCGACGAGTACACTATCACAAATCACAAATCGATAATCTGTGTTTTTATTGTTTATTGTATTTATTGTGTGCTGTCACATTGCACTTGCCGTGGTCGTTGCTTGGTCTCCCAGCTCGTGCCCCAACTGGCACTGATTCGGGCTTAGCTATTGATTGGCCAGGTTGTGTGCTGTCATGTTGGTTGCTTGGTTGCTCACAGCACCATTGGCAACTGCAACTCAGTCACAATCCATCAACTCAATCCACTCCAACTGGTCAATGCGACAGTCAATCCAAACAAGCCACAACCATTCCACCATGTCACATGCACGACTCATAGTTTCCAAAATACTGTTTAATCATGTCCAAACTTATGTGTGCCTGGTTGGCACTCGTTCTCTCGTGTTCGGTCTGTTCGTTGCAGGTGTGCAATCCCATCACTCCTCCAGCGCCTTCTTGTCGGCGCAAACTCTCCAGCAGAGCTAGTTTGGCCAACTTGGAATACGCATCCAGCAGTTGTAGGCACAGTTGGAGCGTTCTTTGGTGCGCAAACAAAAGACACCACCAAACACGGACTGTTCGCCCTCCTCGGTGATGGTCGCAGAGTGAAAGTACAGTGAACGCGTAATTTGGGTAATGTTATACTTTGTGTCTACTGCAGAGTCGGCAGGTGGATACTCTACAGATTGTCGAATACGTTCTCCTCGTTAGTGCCACCGACCATGTACACGTCCGGACCGTTCACTCCACAGCCATGACGGAATCGGGATTCGGGGTAGACGGCTATACTGTCCGGCCAAATAAGGCTCCGATGGTTCCAAACTCAATTTGCGAGTGTGCATGTCAAACACAGAAATTATGTCGTTTGAGAAGGAGCGTTGACTAGTGCCACCACCGATCACATACAGCCAGCCCTGCCACAGGACCATCTCGTGTCGATATCGAGGTTCAATAAACTCCGGTGCCGAGCCCAAATGAGTCCACCGTTTGGTTTTCCAATAGAATCGATGCACATTCAAGTTGTACTCGAATCCATCAGTACGGCCACAGATGTAGATGCACTCTTCTGACAGGTCAATGACAATTGCCTGACCATAGCCCGGCTGTGGCATGTCGATGCCATCTGAGTTGTTGTTTGTGTACACAATTCGACTTCAGTGCAGTTGTCTCAAGTCACAAGTGAACATTTTGTTGCTGCTTCGCTGAGCAAATGGAAACCCGCCCGAACCACAATAGACCAGCAGTGTCCACTCGTCTAGAAGCATTGTAAAGTGCGAAACCAACTCCCTGGGTACACTGCTATTGGTGCTCAGCAACTTGCACACTCGAGTGTCCTTCGAGAATCGCCACAACTCCTGGAACAGTGGTCTGTTTGACTGCCAGGTGGGATCTTCCTTCAGATCGGAATCATCATCAAGGAACCTGCCATTGTACCCACAAAAGCTGTAAATGTACTGATCGGTGGCCACTGCGAGGGTGATGCGGACGGTTGTGTTGTCTGTTTGCACTTGACATGGTCAATGCTTGGTCTGCCAGCTCTTGTCACAACTGGTTCTGATTCAGGCTTAGCTATTGATTGGCATTACATGCTAAAACTAGAATGGCTTGAAGTGGTACGGCTCAAACACGGCACAGTGAACACATTGACTGGCGTTGCTCAGGTTGGCGGTGGTGTTTGTGTCGGACGCATCGAAGCCGGCCACTTCGTGAATGGTGTGCTCCAGTTGAAGAAGAAACCGATATGGAGCATAGAATACCTGCAAGGTAGAGCCGATTAGATCAATTTGGCTATTGGGCTTGGGGTGTATTGGAGACAACATTACGCAATGCACTGTCAAATGACTTACATCGAGCAGCCATTCCAGCCCTTGTACAGTGGACTTTCACAATAAGCACCACATTCAGGCCAGTGCTGAGTTGTGCAAGAACAGTTGATCGGGATCATCAAACAAAATGAACGGCAATCTATGACTTAGAGGACGCAGAGAACAGTACGGTAGTGAAGGGTGTGGCACCTAGAGTGGACAAGTCCAAACACGTGAGTGTGATCTTTATGTTCTAAGAGAAGGCAAAAAGATAGTTAGAACATCATTACTTGATCGTAATACTTAGCAGGCGATTTCGGTTTCCGATTGGAAGGTGCACTGTGAAGAAGTAATACGCGATGACGACGACAACAGCGAGGTTGAGTTCGATAGAGCGATGAGAGACAGAATGAGGACAACTGGCTGCTCACAAAACAACACAACAAACACGCTCACTGTTGGCTGTTGGCTGCAGTCGCGTTGGACGTTATGCACATTTGCACACTCAAGTGAACTGGTGCCCATTTCGTTGAGTGTTGAGCATTGCCTTCTTTTAGTTTGACAAAAGCGCTAGCTACCGGAACATTGGACCACAGATAAATCAGCTTAGGCCTAACAAATGACATATTTATTGATTGAGCTAGAGTCGTAAGATGGAAAATATATTGTACAACTACAAATCAAATTGAAACACTGCATTGAGACTGCAAGAGTAAAGAATGCATTGCCTAATAAAATCGACCAATCCCATTAAGGAGCTAAGCTATCCTCTTTTACTGGTCTGCGGCAAGCAAACCTTTGACCTCGAACAGTGAAAGTTGGGCCCAATTGAGGTGGTTGCAGGCAAAATTGTGTTCGGTTATGTCTTCGCTTACATGTTACCAACACTGTCGGTGTGTTGATTGCAGTGTGTGCGCCAACTTGACACCAACAGCAGCTGTTTGTCTTCGAATGTTGTCCAGTACTGATAGTTTGGCCAACTTTTGAAGACTTACAATATGCACCCAGCAATTGTATGCATAGTTTGAGCGCTCTTTGATTGCCAAATCGAAATAAGCATAAAACGAACAGTTCTGCTTTCTCTGCGTATACCTCGGTGGCCATCGATTGCTACAGACTGTGGCACGTGATATGTTAGGCAAGTTGTACTTGGTCAAATGACGCGTGAATATGTTAAGACACCACAGACTGTCAAATACGTTCTCACCGATAGTGCCACCAGAAGCAGTAATCCGGACGTGCACATCATAGCCATGACAAAACATCGATTCGGGGTAAGCTGTTGGGCCGTGAGGCCATTCATATGGCAGCGGTTGGTCTAAACTCTATTTGCTTGTTGCCAAATCAAACACAGTTATAAACTGGAGAAGACAATTGCACATTGTCTCTGCTTCTTTATCCACCAAAGCTGTACGTGTACTGATCTGTTGATCTGATCTACAATTCAATGAATGAAACGGCCTAGGCCTGTGTTGTGTAATCGGCATAAATCCGATGGCATTACATGTTCGAATGCGAATGGTTTGCAGTGGTTCTTCTGCTTCAACAATCAAACTTCAACAAAGCACAGAGAACCTTTTGGTTGGCGTTGCGCGCTAAGGTTAGCATTGCGATTCGGGCGAATCGATTGGCGATTGGTGAACGAGCGATAGATTGTGTGTTCAATTCGATCTAAATATCAAATAATTGAACAAAGAATACCTGCAAGTTAAAGGATTAGATCGAATTTGTACACACTGAGCTTACTTGAGGCAATCTTACGTGACTAGAAGACTTGTTATGTGAGTTGAGTTGTGTAAACTGACCAAGTGTTGATGATCATCAACTTGAGCACACAAACAAACGATAATATTAAATAATAGAACAGCTTTGGCCCAAGACATTGACAGAAGTCTGTTTAGTATGGAAGTCACTGGCGCCGAGAGAGGCAAAGTCCAGACAAACGGAGTATGTATTGCTCTGTGTCAGTTGATCTATCAATCTAATAATAGAGTGCAAATTGTAATCACATCATCATTGCATGTACACACACACAGTACTCAACTAGATAACCGTCTCGATACGGCAGTTACGTGCGCGGTACTGTCACGAACTGCCACAAACATGAACTCAAACACGCTAAGGAATGCTCTGGAAAAACACCAATCAAGTGACACAACACCTCGATAACATTAACAGATTATCAGTAAAGCAAAATTGCAGTTGTGACAATGTCGAAAGATGTGCTACAAGAAGATGATGTCGATTCGATGTACGGAGAAGAAGAAAAGAAGAAGACCACGACGACGACGGCGATAATGATGACAACGGTGGAGAGTGAACTCGAGTGGATGTGTGCTCGAGGAGAGACAGAACAGAAAGGACAACTCGTCGCTCACAGCACACACACACACACACACCAACACTCACTGCATGTTAGTTAGCTGTTTGCTGGCCGGCTTGGAGGCACTCTCCATCAATGTTCATCCTTGTTGCTGGTCGGCCATCCGTGGTGCCCAACACAATCTTGTTCATTACTCAACCCATTTGAATGTGTTATCATTACGAATTAATTGAGCGATAATGTTAGCTAACCGAGAGAGTGAAGCTCTCTCACCTGTCTGACGGTGTCAGTGTTTGCCTGTGCACTCTATGACACTGGAGACCTTACTCACAGTCTCTTCCCAAATGGATTCCTCATTGTGAGAATAGACCTATTTCTAAGTCCTGGTGGTGGCGGATGTATTGACTGCAACATACGTCATTGGCCAGTTGTTGTTGGTTACACAAATCGTGACTTATCAATTTCTATTTCTGGCTCAGCTTCCGGACCAATCTGTTATTGGCCCGATTGAGAGAACAAAGGTCTGTCTGAGTCAAATCAATCGATAGCAAGTGAAATTGATGATGAGATTCAAATGGACATACGAGACACAAAGTGCCAACTCACACGAGTGAGAACGAGTAAAAGGGAAAATGAGTGACTTGACAGGCCCGGCCGTGTTACGGCACTCTCCACACTGACCACAGTGCTCTGTTCGAGTGTCCCGATAACTAGTCTCGGTCAATATTCAATTAATTACTCGCGCAGACTAAATTAGTTGGCACATTTTATTTTTTATTTTAGCTATTTCGCTTGTTTCAATGCAGGCGACACTGCACACCATGATAGTGTTGGTTCATCGATAAAGTGGTTCAAACCAGTCACACAAAAAGAAACATCATTCGAGTGATGATTAAGTGTAGCCCATTATGACCAACAAGGCTTGCAGGTAAATAAGTAAATGTACACTCTTTGGCAACATGGAGTACAAGAGTTAAGGCCTGTGGATAGCAATTTAGTTTTAACACAATTTCCCGATTGTAAAACTACAATCGGTTGGCACACTAATTGACACGAGCCGAGTCTCGTTGGTGACCACTCAATCCCACCGTGGCAGTAGCTAGCTAGCCATTGGCACATTTGGTCAGTTTACCTTTTGATATTTTAGACTATTTCGTGATAATTGGAAATCAATTGTGTTACCTGTCAAGTAACTGACCATGTTGGGGGTCAATCCGGACAGTGTCCTCTCTTGTTTCGTGATGTTGCTTTGCATGAGCTGCTAAGTAGACTCGACCTATGCGTTCGATCAGAGTAGCAGAAACAGACTCATTTGGGCTCACCATTTAGTTCATTTCGCTGGTATGTGCATTGATGGTCACAATTAGAAATGTCCAAACGTGGCACTCAGGTGGCCTTATTCAACGTATCGAAATGACCGTGTTTAGGATATCAATAATACAAACAACAGAATCACACCGAGAACAACTGTCGACAGCACACAATGCACAACCTAAAGATCAAGCACGATTGGCTTGGCTTGTATACATTCAAATCGACTGGCTTGTGTTCAAGTGTGCAACTGGCATTGTCTCGCACTTTTGACTAGACTAATTAACTGCTTGATTGTGGCTAATTTGCAATTGGTTGAATAATTACATCAACAATGTGTCAACTTGATATAATGGGGGGTTTGATGATTTTTTGATGGTTTTGATGAAACTGCAATGTCATCTCCAAGAAAACCTATTTGCTATTTGTCATGGAGCAATCGAAATGCAGCACATATCACTGATTTGACTGACCCAACATTGAACAGTTCCAGTACCTGCCTTTGAAACACTTGGTCCTGTTAGGTGAAGTAGGTGTGGACAATAATCTGCAACACAAGTTTGGCTCAATTAGATCGATAAACAATAAAAAGTCAATTTAGTTGGTCAGTGCGTTATCTCTACTACTACCACACTAGTGACCAATGGATGGCTCAGATGGTTCAGTGCCAAATAGAATGGCACAGGCACCGAGCAACACTGGTCACCTAATGTGATTTTTACCTGCATGTCCATGCCTCGATTGGAAGTGTGTCTGTGTGCGAGCCAGTTAGATCACACTAGAAACGCTGCGAAACAGCACACTTGAACACAAACATTGTCACACAATTTAACACGAACACAGACTCGGCACAGCAGAGTGGTGGTGTGTTGCAGCGCCGTTCCGTACCAAGGAACACCGGGAGCACGTGCGCGGGGCGCCAAACTGGATAGGGCGCAAAAATCAGGCTCGGTAGACCAAATTGGTGGCCCATATACAAAAACAGGGACGCAAAAATACTAGGTGCGGAGGGCGCAAGTTGGCCCTGGAACGGCACTGGTGTGTTGTTTGTTGAGCAATGAGCGCCGTTGGTCGATTGGACACTGTGCCACTTGCACTGGCAAGCAAACAGAGCGATCGCTTTTAAGAGACTTACAAAGCAGATCACATTTAACAACTTGTATTTGTTGTTTCATTGGCCCTTGCGTACACTGATTTACATTGACAAATGTAAGGCCTATTTTAGATCAATTGATTTGCCACTGAGTAGACACAGCAACACTAATGGTACACTCCGCAAATACAAAGGCAGTTTGTGTTTTATGTTTTTTGTATAGTAACTAATAGGTCTATTTCACATTATATAATGTGTCTAATAAGAAGTACTCCAATCACAGAAACATTATTTGTTTGCTTTTTTATTCAAAGTGGTCAAATGTAAAAAAGTCTCAAGAAAAGCTGTTTGTTGTTTTCGAGGCAACGAAATGTTACTTAGCCGACATCTGCCTGACATCACGAATTGCAACAACTAAGGATTTAATCGTTCCAGTACCTGTCCCATTGTGCTAACTACTTACAAGTTACTTACTTGTTAGACTTTTTGTGTCTGTTGTCGGATTTACATTTATTTGACCGTATCTCGAGTGATGATTGATGGCCAATGCTGCTTGCTCATTTGATTATATCGAGACAGTGTGCAATACCGTCACTTGAGTGATGGTTGGTGGCCAATGCTGCTTGCTCATTTGATTATATCGTGGCATTATTATCAGACTTAGCAGACCAGTGGACCAACCAACTCACTGCATTACATCATCAATAAAATGTTAATCTATTCCGTAATATACTATCTTTTTACCCAATAGCATTCCATTTTGTTATATACAATACAATGAAGCGATCGTTTTGTGTGATGTCCAATAGTGCCTGATTTTATCAATAAATTGTCCTTTAGTTTTGAGTTGACGGAGTGTGTTTGCGTATGTTTTGTATGTGTTTGCGTGTGTTTGCGTGTTTTCCATTGGAAATGCATTAGAGCGGGCATCGGTGCACACAAGCGGCTTTCGGCCGACGGGAGCTGCCATGCCCGTCTGTAGAACTATAAACAAGTTTGAATCTCGCTCACCAGGTGTCGCCACTGTCGCACACGCTGAATGTGCTTTTAGTGTGCTTGCTGCTCTGCTCGCTGACGGACGACTGTACACACAACTCACCGCGTGCCTGTGTGCGCTCGCTCGCCCGATGCTGATGATGATCACCACCGACATGGATGAATCCGCCATTGTCACGATGCTAAGTGCACTCAAACTCCGTTCCCCTGGACTAGCGAACCTGGTAAACAGTGTCCACCTTGTGAGCATGCCACCCAGCCTGGACAGAAGCAATTTCTCAACGAAAAAAAGCAAACACTCGGCAAAATGAACAAGTACGTGAAGGGCGCTATCGATGCGCCGATTGTGGACATGGTCGAGCTGATCAATGCCAGTGTTGACAACTACACTACCAGTTCCTGTTCGGGCCGTGTCATTGTGACAGCCTCAACTGCCGTTACACTAAATGACCACTCTGACCAAGCCATCACCGACCTCAAGGATTCAATCTCTCCGGTGATGAAGAAAGGACTCGACTGGCGCTTTGTCACTTACGAGCCAATCACCACTGTGGACAGCTTCATCCAACTGGGCAAGACCAAAACCGAAGCCCACCAACCGGTCCACTACGACAGCATGACCTTGAAGTTTGAACCCGTCATTTTCTACATTTGATCTCGTGATCTCGAAACTGGCCGCCGCGTGCTTCAGGTCGGCCTACAAGCTAGATTCCGTAATTCGGGCATTGCATCTATCGTATTCCGAAGTACCGCATCGATGGAGGTGCCACTGGTGATCGATGGTGAACTGGTGATGGCCGTTCACGAGGGCTATTTACGTCAACTGGTCAAGGTGGCCAACGAGAAGATGCACACCAACAATCATGCCATCGACCGGCTGCATAAGGCATTGCGGGCATTGCTTGACAAGTGAACACATTCACTCACAACCAGGTCTGCAGACTGTTTGGTCATTTTGTATATTCGATTAAAACAATAAAACATATAAAATTTGAAATTTCAATTTGTCTATGTTAACTTGTTAATTATTACATTCGGCTAGATAAGTCAAATGTCATTGATTTGTCAGCTGTTTTGTTTCGGATTAACGAATTAGAGTGCGGTGAGTGTGATCAATTTGTGATGCACATGTTCGGTGTGCCGAGTGCAATCATTCTCTCTCTCTCTCTCTCTCTCTCTCTCTCTCTCTCTCTCTCTCTCTCTCTCTCTTCCAACCAACCAAAGAAAAACAAAAACACCGGGAGTTTATCACTTTGGTGCTAATGCTGCTGCTGCTGCGGCAAGTTCGTCATGCCTCCTTTTATGATTAGTTGATTTCGTCATTTGGGCATCGTTTGGTTATGGATCGTCGGGCTGTTGCCATTGCCACAGAGAGAGAGAGAGAGAGAGAGAGAGAGAGAGAGAGAGAGAGAGAGAAGAGAGAGAGAGAGAGAGAGAGAGAGAGAGAGAGAGGGAGAGAGAGAGAGAGAGAGAGAGAGAGAGAGAGAGAGAGAGATGGGAACAATTCCTTTTGCCTCAAAATCAGTCCAACTCCATAGGCCGTAATGTGTTTGCATACTTCACTGCATTGCTTGCTTGCCGAATGGTCCACTAGTTCACAAATGACTAAATCAATCGATTTAGACCGAGTGCACTGTGTTGGAGATGATGACATGTCCAATATAATATGCTCTCACTTTACTAGCTTCACTTTCTATTTGACCAGAATCAAAAGGCACACGAAATGACAACTTAATCGAGACCATGCGTCATGTCTGTGCTTGCAATGCATGCAGCAGCAGCAGCGAGGTGAAGAAATGGTACCGATACTAGTGCACAAGTGCAAACTCATCATCACCGAGTGCCATTTGGCACACACAGTGCACACACACACACACACACACACACACACACACACACACACACACACACACACACACACACACACACACACACACACACACACACACACACACACACACACACACACACACACACACACACACACACACACACACACACACACACACACACACACACACACACACACACACACACACACACACACACACACAAAGTGAGCAAAGTGGCTGACTAAAGTGTGTGTCCTAACAAGTACAATTGCGGTCTAATCAGTAACCGCAACAATCGGATTAGACACACATGTTGAGAGGGCGAGGTGATGATGGTTGCGATGCGGTGCCCGATTGATTAGTTGTATGCATTGATTGGTGCGATGCTGCACACATGCTGTTCAATGTCACTGCTGGTGTGGCTGTGCCTGGAGGATTGGGGCATGGCCGGTGTCCCGCTCTTGGATCATAGATCACCACACATTCCGGAAATTGTTCAATTCAATTAGCACTCTCCGAGTGTGGAACAAGTGACTAACTGTGCCTTAGTCCAACCAAGAGCACAGCACACAACAGTTCGGACCGCGCGCCACGCGTTCCACTCACAAATTCGTATCGTTTGACACGCTTGTGGTGCGCATCGAATTGTACTGGCACTACTAATTTGTACCCTCACTTTGACTCGTTGACTTCACTTTGTGCACAATATGCGTTGGATTGTAGTAGGGTTCGAGTGTTGCCGATTGGGGCCGATGATGATGATGGTTGGTGCTGTTGGTGCTTGTGGCTTGTACTCTGTGGTATGTTCATTGTGTTAAGTGGTTGAATGGATGATTCGAATTCGGTTAAGCCACAACCATCTGAAACCTTGGCACTACACGAACCTCACCAGCAGGCACTTTGCACACCCCATCATGATCAGTGTCAGTGTTGTGTGTGTGTTCATCTAACGCCAACCAAACTTGCATCAATCGAATCGTGTCTTAGTCTAATCTTTCTATTTCTTCTGCTCGTTCCTCTCTCATAGGTCACTTCGTCGATCACAACTTTCAACTTGGTCACATCATCACCACCATCCCCATCAACCAACTTTTGTCACCATCGCATCGAGTTTGTCCAGTCTTAGTCGATCATCACTCATTCGCTCACCCTCTCTCCTCTCGTTCGTTCTACTAGTTCAGTTTGATCTCTCCTTGCACGGTAAGTGGTCTTTTTATTATTTCTTATCAGTGATCGGTGTGATGATTGCAATTCGAACTTTCGTTTTTCGTTCTTCTTCTTCTTTTTGTTTTTGCCTTTGCTCCTCTCTTTGTGTGCTCACCCTCTCTCCCTCTGCTTCTTCTTCATCTCCCCCACTGAGTAGTAGTCAGTTAGTTAGTCAGTCCAATCGTCGAGTCATTCTGTGTCTGTTGCCTCGATCGTCGTAGTCGTGTTCGTCCTCGTCTGGTGTCGTTGCGCCGACGTGTACATTAGTCAGTTTGTGCCTCAATTCATGTTGAGTATCATCATCATCATCGTCTGCCACCGATCGGTCAGACATCTTCGGTCTGTGGTGTGTCTTGTGTGTGTTCGTTGATAAGCGAGAAAGCGTGTGTGTTGAGTAGAGAACAGTCACACAATCAGAGACACGACACACCGTACATGACAACACATACGAACACCTCTCGCTTTGGTGTGAGTGTTGTGTGCCTGTGCTGATCGGCACTGACTGCACTCGATTCGATTTTCATTTCACTCGCACACACACCACCGGCACAGTCAGTCACTCTCACTTATGCACTCGTCCCTGTCGGTTGCTGGCTCGCTCGCGCTCTCGAAGTTTCTTCTTCTCTCGCTTTTTGCCTTCGTGTCCGATTTTGTCAATTCACTCTCTCTCTCTCTCTCTTTCTCTTTCTCTCTCTCTCTCTCTCTCTCTCTCTCTCCCTCTCTCTCTCTCTCTCTCTCTCTCCCTCTCTCTCTCTCTCTTTCTCTCACTTTTCCTCTCCTCACACGCACACCGAAGCACTTTCTCACTCTTTGTGGTTTCCGTTTCCAGACACTTTCTGGGATATTTCGAGGCATCCTCGCCCAGCACTCCCACCCATCATCCTTTTTGATGGTCATTTATACACACTCACCAGTGTTGTATATATCGACCTATTGCCATTTACCTCGTTCGAGTGTGTGTGTGCGTGTGTCTGCGTGTACGAGTGCACAAGTTTTTGCCTGACTTTTGACTTTTACTTTTTTCTGTACTTTTTTGTGATCGTCATCATATCTCTCTCCTCATCTTCTCATCCCTCTCTTTGTACCTTCTTCAGTCTATATCATCATAACCACCTGGCACCTGGTCTGAATGGCTGCCAACACTATTGACCAAACATCATCATCATCATTACCACCATCATCATCCATCTCATCATCTGAACGAATCGTCGAACGTCTTACGAACCTTTCCATCAATGATGTAACCGTGGCGGCTCGTGAAGTCTCGAGTACTGATGGCGTCGCCACCGTCACTACCACCAGCAGCTTCGTTGACCACCGCGCTGGCAAACCAAAGTCATTCTGAGACCCAAATGAAGTGAATGCCGCTTGTGGTGTTGGCTTTATTGTGAACATCAATGCTGAGGCGTCCAACCGAGTAAGTAGAACACTGGCGTCTGTTCTAGAAGTGGGCTGGCTATGCCATGGAGCCCTGGGATGGACCGGCATTGTTGACCTTCACTGATGGTCGATACAATGGAGCCATACTCGATCGCAATGGACTGCGTCCCGCTCGGTACTATCAAACCGACAATTGCGATGTAATCATGGCTTCGGAGGTGGGCGTCATCAATGTGCCCAACTCGAAGATTGTCGTCAAGCAGCTCCTCAAGCCTGGTCAAATGTTGCTGATTGATACAAAGAGCAAGACATTTGTGAATTAAGAAGAGATCAAAATGTCCATTGCTCGTAAACCTCCGTATGCAGAGTGGCTGAAGGAACAGTTCAGCATTGAGACACTGCGTCGGGCGCACACTGCGTCCAAGTTGGCTCACGATGGATCGTTCACCGAGAAGGAGGTGGAAGGTCGTGCAAAGGTGCTCGAGGATCGTCGACTGGCTCTATTCGCGTACACCACAGAGACCATCAACATGTTGTTGCTGCCGATGGTGAAGACCCAGAAGGAGGCACTCGGCTCGATGGGCAACGACGAACCCTTGGCCTGTCTCTCACTGGTGCAGCCTCTCATCTATGGCTACTTCAAGCAACTCTTTGCACAGGTGACCAATCCGCCAATTGATCCATTCCGTGAGAAGATTGTCATGTCACTCGCCTGTCCAGTGGGACCAGTGGCCAACATTCTCGAGTCAACCTGGGAACAGTGTCGTCGTCTGTGGCTTGAGCAACCGATTGTGTCCATCAATGATCTCGAAGTGATCAATGAGACTAACTACCAGGGCTAGAAGACTAAGGTGATAGACTGTGTGTTCCACGTGAGCGAAGGCCGTCAGGGATTGTTGAAGCGACTCGATCAGATTCGTAAGGAGGCATGTGACGCAGCTCGCAATGGATTCACTGTTATTGTGTTGAGCGATCGTAAGGCCGGGCCGAAGTGGATTCCTGTCAGGTATGTACTGATTTGGCTTTTGTCTTTGCATGATTTAACATAACCCAACCTACCTAACCCTTACCCCTTGCAGTATCCTGTTGGCACTCGGTTGAACTCATCACTATCTGATCAACGAACGTCAGCGCATGAAGGTGGCTCTCATGATTGAGACTGGCGAGGCCCGTGAAGTGCACCACATGTCTGTCCTGTTGGGCTAGGGCACTGACAACATCTGTCCCTATTTGGTGTTTGAGACAGTGGCCGCACAGCGTGAGGAAGGCATCATTCAACTGCTCGATCACGATGCATACCGCAACTATTTCACCTCGCAATGGAACGAGTCATTGCGAAAGTGATGGCCAAAATGGGCATCTCCACTCTGCATTCCTACAAGGGCGCTCAAATCTTCGAAGCGGTCGGCCTGGGCGAGGATGTGGTCTAGCTGTGCTTCAAGAACACTCCAAGTCGTGTTGGTGGCATCAATTTCAATGTGATCGTTGATGCGACACTCGATTGCGTTCAACAAAAAGTTCTTCACCGATCAGTTGATACTGCGTAATCCTGGTTTCTATCACTTGCGTTTGGGTGACGAGAAGCACATCAACGATCTGATGGCTATTGCCAGTCTGCAGGAGGCATCGAGCTCCAACTTTCGAGCGGCATACATGTCTTTTGTGCAGATCACTCGGAATGCTGTGAAGGACTGTGCTCTGCGAGGACAGCTCGACTTTGTGTACGCGCCCAAGGCTGCCCCACAGGAAAAGGTGGAAGAGGCAGTGAACATTGTGAAACGCTTCTGGCACTGGCACAAATGTCTTTTGGTTCAATCAGTTACGAGACTCACACTACCCTGGCTCCTGAAGGATCCTGAACAGAATCGACGATCGGCAATCAATCAAATGGCCAGTGGTCGTTTCGGTGTGACCGCTGCTTATGTGGCCAATGCAGATGAGTTACAGATAAAGATGGCACAGGGCGCCAAGCCTGGAGGGCGGTGAACTGCCCGGTCACAAAGTGTCGGTCGAGATTGCCAAGACACGTCACTCGATCCCAGGTGTGGGCATCATCTCCCCACCACCACATCACGACATCTACTCCATTGAGGATCTGTCCGAGCTGATCTATGACCTCAAGTGTTCCAATTCGAATGCGCGCATTTCGGTGAAACTCGTGTCCGAAGTTGGTGTCGGCATTGTGGCGGCTGGTGTTGCCAAGGGTAAGTCGGACCACATCATCCACAACCTAATCCTAATTCTCCAAACCCATAGGCAATGCAGAGCACATCACCATTTCTGGTCAAGACGGTGGCACTGGCGCCTCATCCTGGACTGGCATCAAGAACGCAGGCTTGCCCTGGGAGTTGGGCATTTCCGAGACTCACCAAGTCCTGGTGACAATTTTCGATCTCGTGTTGTACTGCAGTGCGATGGTCAAATTCGTACTGCTTCGGATGTTATCATTGCGGCACTGTTGGGAGCTGACGAGTTTGACTTCTCCACTGCTCCACTCATCACTCTGGGCTGCATCATGATGCGTAAGTGTCATCTCAACACCTGTCCAGTGGGCATTGCCACACAGGATCCAGAGTTGCGTAAGAAGTTCAAGGGCGCACCAGAGAACGTCATCAACTATATGTTCCTGCTGGCCGAGGAGATCCGTGAAGAGATGGACAAATTGGGCATTCGTAAATTCCCAGAACTTGATTGGCCGTACTGAGTTGTTGCAGTTTGCGCCTAATCCAAGAAATCAGAAAGTACAGATGCTGGACTACACTCTCATTTTGTTCAATGCTCTCTCGCTCAGACCTGAGACCAACATTCTCGGTCTCACTGGACGCAACTTTGCTGCTGGCATGAGTGGTGGTCTCGCCTTCGTGTACGACATTGATGGCAAATTCGCTCGACGATGCAACCTTGCCAGTGTAGAACTGTTCCCACTAGAAGAGGAGAAGGAGATGGCCAAAGTGGCACAGCTGATCCACGAATTCAGCGGACGAACAGGTTCCGAGATTGCCGAGCACATTCTCACCTAATGGGACTCGAAGGTTAAGAAGTTTGTGAAGGTATTCCCGCACGAGTACGAACGAGCGATGAAGGACATGTAACTGAAAAAGCCATTGATACTGAGCAGTCGCCGTGCCAGTCCTGCCACTACTCCGTCATACCTGAAGGACATTGAAGATCTACTGCAAGATCAGAACAAGTTGGACAAGGTGCAAGGTTTTATAAAGCACAAGCGAATCAAGGGATACTACAAGGAGGCCAAGGGACGACTTAACCAGTGGCGTGAGGTGCACGACTTTAAGGCCATCAAGGAGAATGTCCTCAGGCTACAAGGTAACGTGTCCACTCGTGACCATCGGCCAGGTATCGATCTAATATGATTTGTCTTTCCTCCACTAGATGCATGGACTGTGGTGTGCCCTTCTGTCAGTCCACCCACGGCTGCCCACTTGGCCACATCATTCCCCGTTGGAACGATATTGTGCACCAGGACGATTGGTACAAGGCAATGAAGCAACTGCTGCAGACTAACAACTTCCACGAGTTCACTGGTCTTGTGTGTCCTGCTCCGTGTGAGGGTGCCTGCACTCTGGGCATCAATGAGCCACCAGTGGCCATCAAGACCATCGAAGTGTCAATCATTGAGCACGCTTTCGAGCAGGGCTGGATCAAAGCTCGACCTCCGCAAACTCGATCTGACAAGAAGGTGGCCGTGATTGGTTCGGGTCCGGCTGGACTGGCCGTTCCCGACCAACTCAACAAAGCCGTGGTGATGACAACCCCTGGCCACAGTGGCCCCGAATCTATCGCATCGATTATGGCCACGAGGAAGCGAATCTCAAGTGGAGCAAGGACCCGCGTATCTATGGCATCTCGAGTAAGGAGTTCCTGGCTGACGAGAATGGCAACGTGACCGGCATCAACACTGTTCGGGTCAACTGGGAGAAGAACGAGAGTGGCGGTTGGGTGATGAACGAAATGCCATTCACTGAGGAGACATTCAAGGTATGTTTGGTGCCACTGTCGTGTGGATGTCCATGTATTGACGATTGGTTTGTTTGTTACTCTTCACAGGCTGATCTAGTCATGATTGCAATGGGTTTCCTGGGACCGGAGTCGTCCATCATCGATCAGCTCAATCTGACCAAGGACGGCCGCTCGAACATCCTCACCAAGCCTGGCACCTATCGCACTCCAATTGAGCGCATCTACTCGGCAGGCGACTGTCGTCGGGGCCAGTCACTGGTGGTGCACGCCATCAACGAGGGTCGTCAGGCGGCGCGCGAGATCGATGCCTACTTTGCTGGTCAGGTGGACAAGACCCACAAGAAGTCAGGCTTGCCCGGTCCGGGTGGTGTCATTCCCTATCCACCGCCGTACGAGAACCAAACTGTGTTGGCCTAAAAGGTGGAGGCGCTCGCACCCAATCTCGTAAGGACCTAACCACACAATCAAACACGTGACAAATCACACAAACACACCAACACTAACACACGCAATCGAGCAATCTCACCGGACCTAGTCAAGTCAGGTCTGTCCTATCTCTCTCCTCTCTTATCTCTATCGTTCGCTATCTCTAATGTTCGTCTCCACAATTCACGTCGTTCACAATCTATTGGCAATTTGTAATTTACTAACTAATAAATTGGACATTGGCTTGCCACTTGGCAGTGCCAAGATGGCACCAACGCCAATTGATACAAATTGAGACATATTGGGGCTTACCAATTTGAACTTAAGTGAGGGTAAATCGAAGCGGACACTGCACACACAAATAGACAACAAAAACAGAACAATTCAGCAGAACGAGGCTGCAAGCACACACAAAACGAAGTACAGTCGCTATGAGCGTACATTATTGTGCCGAGCAAAGCGCTCTGTAAACACAGCACACAAAAGTGCCTCATGACCAAATGATATTTAATGATTTATGCTGTAAGTAGTGAAAATTAATATAATCCGATCTCTCTCTCTCTCTCTCTCTCTCTCTCTCTCTCTCTCTCTCATTCTCGTTTTACCGTATCTGTATCCGATCGAATATCTCACAACTTCGTCTATCACATGTCTAGCACGAGTGAACTGCTGCTGTTCTCAATTGCTTCTCGGTGTTCTCAATGTTGTGCTTTATTGAGTGTGCATTACGATTAGAATACGAGATTATGGTGACAAACTATGATGGTGGTGGTTTCAGTCATCGTTTGAAATCCTACTTCATTCAGATTTCTCTGGTTTATTTCGGTCTTTGTGATTGATTCGGTTGCGGTTGATTGGTAGGAGATGATGAGGATAGTTCATTTATGGTTAACCTTGTGATGCGATCCCTAAATGATTGTGTGTGCTATCCTATCTTGGGTAATAATAACATACGGGACATAAGGCATTGCCTATTGATCAATACTGTGATGGAGATGACATTTACACACATACATACTTAGACAGCTTCGATTTAGTTCGATGTGCGTTCAGAGTTACGTGTGATGATGATCAAAGCTGCTGCATAGTTTGATCGGTCTGGCGATTCTTTTTGAGGCGAGCAGAGTAGCGCGCTCGCTCGCTCACTCGATCGTTAATGTCAAAGTCTTGCACTCGTCCTCACCCTGTACTTACACTAAATCAAACTAATGAAACCAAATGAACATGATCGAATCACAATATGTAGTGTTCGGTGTGGTAACACAAATATCTTATAATTCCAAAAGCTTAGCACTCGCACTGTCGCAATCTAGTCCACCCTGTCATTGTCAGTGTCAGTGTTGTGTGTGTGTTCATCTAACGCCAACCAAACTTGCATCAATCGAATCGTGTCTTAATCTAATCTTTCTATTTCTTCTGCTCGTTCCTCTCTCATAGGTCACTTCGTCGATCACAACTTTCAACTTGGTCACATCATCACCACCATCCCCATCAACCAACTTTTGTCACCATCGCATCGAGTTTGTCCAATCTTAGTCGATCATCACTCACTCACCCTCTCTCCTCTCGTTCGTTCTACTAGTTCGGTTTGATCTCTCCTTGCTCATTATAAGGTTTTTTTATTATTTCTTATCAGTGATCGGTGTGATGATTCCAATTCGAACTTTCGTTTTACGTTTTTTGTTCTTCTTCTTCTTTTTTGTTTTTGCCTTTGCTCCTCTCTTTGTGTGCTCACCCTCCCTCTGCTTCTTCTTCTTCTTCTTCTTCTTCTTCTTCTCTCCCATTGAGTAGTCAGTTAGTCGTACAGTCAGTTAGTTAGTCAGTCCAATTGTCGAGTCATTCTGTGTCTGTTGCCAGATCGTCGAAGTCGTGTTTTTCCTCGTCTGTTGTCGTTCCGCTGACGTGTACATTTGTCAGTTTGGGCCTCAATTCATGTTGAGTATCATCATCATCGTCTTCTGCCACCGATCGGTCGAACATCTTCGGTGTGTTGTGTGTCTTGTGTGTGTTCGTTGATAAGCGAGAAAGCGTGTGTTTGAGTAGAGAACAGTCACACCGACGACATGACAACACATACACATACCTCCTCTCGCTTTGGTGTAGCTGTGTGTGAGTGTTGTGTGCCTGTGCTGATCTGTACTGACTGCACTCGATTCGATTTTCATTTCACTCGCACACACACCACCGGCACAGTCAGTCACTCTCACTTCTGCACTCGTCCCTGTCGGTTGCTTGTGGCGATACGGGATCGGCACAACCGAAAAGGGACTGTAAGCTCCTTAGGTAGTCGAATCAGAAGTTACGGGTGAGTCTGCACAGGACTCAAGTGACCAGGAAACCAGTAAAATTAAATAGATTTAATACAAAACAAAAGGTGATGGTAATAGATGAGGTGAATGAGAGGGGTGTAGCCAACCAGGCCTTGTGAGTCTTTAGACTTGGCAACCAAAGTTTGGTGTCCACCGAAAGCTGGTTTACGAGTCCGGGTTCGAACCCACTTGCGCCAAACGAACCTTGAGAACTAGAAGCCACGTGTTAACAACACCCCAGCCTAACCCGAAAGCACTGAGCAAAAACCAAACCTTCCAAAAAGCAAAAGGGGTAATGCTCGATCGAACCCAATCGATCGACTTTTAAAGGCCGCCACTCGTTCGCCACCGAATTCGAATGCGTTGTCGTCACTGTTCGAGTGACACTCTCCCGGGCCACGAGGAATGTCCAATTCCAGCTTGACCAAATTCTGTACGGTCCGCATGAAGACCTTTTGACGCGATCCACCACGTCGGGCTCGTGTCTGGCCACCATATCGTGTATCGCTAGAACCATCGCCGTGTCGAATCGTGACCTGTCGCACGACTCCATCGGGGCCAAATTCGACTGATTCCACTCGGGCCATCTTCCACTTATCGTCGTGATCATCTCCAGGTGCTAGGACTAGATCACCCACTTGTATTTGATTGACCTTCTCTCGGTTGAAGTGAATACTCAATTGGCGTAAATATTCCGACTTCCAAAACTTGATGAAGACCTTTCTCCATCGTTTAACTTGGTTCAGAGTTTTGAATGAGTCGATTCTCTTGAATCCAATAGGGATTGACTTGAAACTCCGATTGATAAGATAATGTCCAGGCGTAATAATCTTTTCTTTACTCGAGTCATCTGGGAATAATGGACGCGAGTTTACTACTGCACTAATTTCGTTCAGCACATATCTCAGCTGAAACTCAGTAGGACAACCATTAATTTTCTTTAGCGCATTCTTGATGGTGCCAATGTGGCGTTCGTACCATCCACCCCACCATGGAGATCTAGGCGGATTGAAGAACCATTTCAAATCTTCAATAATTTGCTGCGAAGCTTCTTGGGTCTTCGCTATAAGCTTTCGTAGGTCTTTTTCGGCTCTTGTAAAGTTGGAGCCATTGTCGCTCACAATCACACTTGGGAGTCCTCGAATGTTAAAAACGTTGTTCAGTGCGGCCAGACACGATCCAGCCGTTAGGTCATGCACCAGCTCCAGGTGTATAGCTCTTGACACCGAATCGGTCACAATCAATACATAACATTTGCGCCTGTTCTTCAGATAGAGCGCGCCAAAGTAGTCTATCCCGATGCATTCAAACGGGTCGTACTCCGTCACACGAAAATAGGGCAAGTCACCAGTTGGTTGCTTCATGCGCTTCTTGTCCTTCTCTTGACATTTCTTACACGTTGATATAACTCGATCCACCAGTTTGTTGATACGCGCAATATAATATTGTTCTTGGACGATCGCTTTAGTCCAGCGACGTTTCATATGCATCACTTTAAGATGACAATGTCTGACAATCATCACTGCGATCCGCGAGGTTCTTGGTATCCAGACCGGGTAGTCGTTCGCGTTTCGAGTCCTGACTCGAATGATACCACGCTCATCTTCGAAATAGGGCAAGTCTAGATTGAGCAACTCCTCCGAGCATTCTTTCTGAATCATCTTGTAGATATAACACAGAGCCTGCCGAATTGTTGGCTCGCATTTGGGCATAAAAGTGCACGTGAATCGAACAAGTGTCATGACTTGTTTCACCAGCTTGTCCCACTCGCCGATCTTTTCAAAACCGGGAATGTCCACCAGGTCCTCTCTCTTTGCCATGACTGCACCACACAAGTCCACTTTGGGTAGCTCTAGTGAGTCGGCTTTTTTGAAGTAACTCCTTCACTTTGATGTTGAGCAGTCAATTGCGGTGAACCACTTGTCGGGTCCCCAATGATGGCCACCGAACAGTTTCTTCTGACCTGATCACCACCAGTTCCGTTGTTGTTGGAGTGGTCTTTCCCTTCAGGTTTGACTTCTTCCTTAACTGGCTTCTCGAACTGATATGATTGTCTGCGTTCGAACCAATTTGAATTAGGTCTCTGACTTCTAGGACAAATCAGACGGTGGTGTTCCTGTTTGCAACCAGAGCAGATGTCCTTCTTGTTGTCACAGTGAGCAGCAGTGTGCCCATCGCCAAGACAGATAAAACATAGGCTGTTTGCTGCAGCGATTCGCTTTCTCTCCGATGGGTCGCCTGGTGTTCGACAAGCCTTCGCTTGATGTCCGGTCTTTTTGCAGAATAAACACTTTGACCCGGATGCCATCACCACGGCGGATGTACTTTTGCTTCGACCTTTACCTTGATAGTTGCTGTTGTTGAAGTTCTTGTTCTTGAAAAGACCCATCGTTACCAATCTTTCCTTTTGATCGATGTAGTCTTGAAACTTCTCTACCAGAGAGTCTAGGTCGACACACGCCTTTGCCAGCTTTTCTTTCCACAAGGGACTGAACCGATTCAGTACCAGCGTGTAGACCGTGAAGCGACTAAAGTCGTCATCTTTGTCGATTTGCATCATGACCGCGTTCTTGATACGGACAACCTTGTCCTTGAACTCAATGAGATTGTCATCGTAACAGTTAGTGATGAGCGGTAAGTTGTTGATCTCTACTTTGAGTTGTTCTTTGATCTTCTCGGGTTTTTCATATTCCTCTTTGAGTGCCATCAACATGAGTTGGTACGAATTAGTTTCATTCATGTAGGCTTCGACGATGCTTAGTGGCTTGTCTCGCAGGTGAGTCAGTAAAAGACGCTCTTTGTCGTCCTCCTCGAGATCGCCATTGTTATCCACCAAACTTGAGAAGACTCTCTTGAAGACGTTGTACTGTTGAAACTCTCCAGAGAATATAGGCACCTTCTCAGACTGAAGTTTAATCTTTGACTTAGTGCACGTGGCACTTCCATTAGTCGAACACGCGCCTTTGACACCACCGCGGATTGATAACAGTTTCTTGAGACACAAGTCATTTCGTTGTGTCTCAGTTTCGGACACTTGGTCTTTTTCCAGTAGAATGTCCTCTACTTCCATAAGTTCTTTCCAGAAGCGGTTTGCTTGATCCACGTCAACATCATCGCCTGATGAGTGTAGTGAAAAGAGTCGACCAATTCGACAACGTAGCGCCTCTCGTTGCTGCTTGAGAACGGGCACGCTTAGGTTTTCCATTAAGCTACGTGTAGTAGAATTCGCCACCAAGTAGAAATCCACCAGAAACTTCTGATCCGGCTCGACGGACCAAATGTGGCGATACGGGATCGACACAACCGAAAAGGGACTGTAAGCTCCTTAGGTAGTCGAATCAGTAGTTACGGGTGAGTCTGCACAGGACTCAAGTGACCAGGAAACCAGTAAAATTAAATAGATTTAATACAAACAAAAGGTGATGGTAATAGATGAGGTGAATGAGAGGGGTGTAGCCAACCAGGCCTTGTGAGTCTTTAGACTTGGCAACCAAAGTTTGGTGTCCACCGAAAGCTGGTTTACGAGTCCTGGTTCGAACCAACTTGCGCCAAAGGAACCTTTAGAAGTAGAAGCCACGTGTTAATAACACCCAAGGCTAACCGGAAAACACTGAGCAAAAACCAAACCTTCCAAAAAGCAAAAGGGTAATGACCGATCGAACCAACTCGATCGGCTTTTAAAGCGGCCACTCGTTCGCCACCGAATTCGAATGCGTTGTCGTCACTGTTCGAGTGACAGTTGCTGGCTCGCTCGCGCTCTTGAAGTTTCTTCTCCTCTCGCATTTTGCCTTCGTGTCCGACTTAGTAAATTCACTCTCTCTCTCTCTCTCTCTCTCTCTCTCTCTATTCACACGCACACCAAAGCACCCTCTCACTCTTTGTGGTTTCCGTTTCCAGACACTTTATTGGATTCTACGAGGCATCCTAGCCCACCACTCCCACCCATCATCCTTTTTGATCGTCATTATACACACTCACCAGTGTTGTATATATCGACCTATTGCCATTTACCTCGTACGAGTGTGAGTGTGTGCGTGTGTCTGCGTGTACGAGTGCACAAGTTTTTGCCTGACTTTTTGACTTTTACTTTTTTCTGTACTTTTTGTGATCGTCATCATATCTCTCTCCTCATCTTCTTATCCCTCTCTTTGTACCTTCTTCAGTCTATATCATCATAATCACCTGGCACCTGGTCTGAATGGCTGCCAACACTATTGACCAAACATCGTAATCCATCTCATCATCTGATCCAATCGTCGAACGTCTTACAAACCTTTCCATCAATGATGTAACCGTGGTGGCTCGTGAAGTCTCGAGTACTGATGGCGTCGCCACCGCCACCACCACCAGCAGCTTCGTTGACCATGGCGCTGTCAAACTAAAGTCATTCTGGGACCCAAATGAAGAGAAGGCTGCTTGTGGTGTTAGCTTTATTGTGAACATAAGTACCAGGGCTGGAAGACTAAGGTGATCGACTGTGTGTTCCACGTGAGCGAAGGCCGTCAGGGACTGTTGAAGCGACTCGATCAGATTCGTAAGGAGGCATGTGACGCAGCTCGCAATGAATTCACTGTTATTGTGTTGAGCGATCGTAAAGCCGGGCCGAAGTGGATTCCTGTCAGGTATGTACTGATTTGGCCTTTGTCTTTGCGTGATTTAACCTAACCTAACCTAACCCTTACCCCTTGCAGTATCCTGTTGGCACTCGGTTGCACTCATCACTATTTGATCAACGAACGTCAGCGCATGAAGGTGGCTCTCATGATTGAGACTGGCGAGGCCCGTGAAGTGCACCACATGTGTGTCCTGTTGGGCTACGGCGCTGACGCAATCTGTCCCTATTTGGTGTTTGAGACAGTGGCCGCACAGCGTGAGGAAGGCATCATTCAACTGCTCGATCACGATGCATACCGCAACTATTTCAAGTCTTTTGTGCAGATCACTCGGAATGCTGTGAAGGACTTTGCTCTGCGAGGACAGCTCGACTTTGTGTACGCGACCAAAGCTGTCCCACTGGAAGAGGTGGAAGAGGCAGTGAACATTGTGAAACGCTTCTGCACTGGTGCAATGTCTTTTGGTTCAATCAGTTACGAGACTCACACTACCCTGGCTATGGCAACTTCACGACATCTTCTCCATTGAGGATCTGTCCGAGCTGATCTATGACCTCAAGTGTTCCAATCCGAATGCGCGTATTTCGGTGAAACTCGTGTCCGAAGTTGGTGTCGGCATTGTGGCGGCTGGTGTTGCCAAGGGTAAGTCGGACCACATCATCCACAACCTAATCCTAATTCTCCAAACCCATAGGCAATGCAGAGCACATCACCATTTCTGGTCAAGACGGTGGCACTGGCGCCTCATCCTGGACTGGCATCAAGAACGCAGGCTTGCCCTGGGAGTTGGGCATTTCCGAGACTCACCAAGTCCTGGTGACAATTTTCGATCTCGTGTTGTACTGCAGTGCGATGGTCAAATTCGTACTGCTTCGGATGTTATCATTGCGGCACTGTTGGGAGCTGACGAGTTTGACTTCTCCACTGCTCCACTCATCACTCTGGGCTGCATCATGATGCGTAAGTGTCATCTCAACACCTGTCCAGTGGGCATTGCCACACAGGATCCAGAGTTGCGTAAGAAGTTCAAGGGCGCCCCAGAGCACGTCATTAACTATATGTTCCTGCTGGCCGCGGAGATCCGTGAAGAGATGGACAAATTGGGCATTCGTAAATTCCAGAACTTGATTGGCCGTACTGAGTTGTTGCAGTTTGCGCCTAATCCAAGAAACCCGAAAGCACAGATGCTGGACTACACTTTCATTTTGTTCAATGCTCTCTCGCTCCGACTTGAGACCAACAATGTGGGCGGTTCGGTGAAGCAAGACTTTGAACTTGAGCGCATGGACAACATTCTGATTAAACGTTCCAAGAAGATCATCAAGGGCAACTTCCTTGAGCCGGTGAATGCTGAGTTTACCATCACCAACCAGGATCGGGCATTTGGTGCCACTCTGAGCTATCACATTGCTCGCAAGTACGGAGAGGATGGTCTGCCCAAGAATTTGATCTTTGTCAAGTTTGTTGGCCCGGCTGGACAGTCATTCTGTCTGTTCCTGTCCAAAGGTGTGGTGGTCGAACTCGAAGGTGAATGCAACGACTACGTGTGCAAGGGCTTGTCTGGTGGTGAGGTGGTCATCTATCCAACCAAAGATCTGCCCGAGAAGTTCAAGTCCGAGAACAATGTCATTGTGGGCAATGTCTGTTTGTACGGTGCCACTTCTGGCAAAGTGTTCATTCGTGGCATTGCTGCTGAACGATTCTGTGTGCGAAACTCGAAAGCTGTTGCGGTGGTTGAAGGTGTGGGCGATCATGGCTGCGAGTACTTGACCGATGGCATGACCATCATTCTCGGTCTCAATGGACGCAATTTTGCTGCATGCATGAGTGGTGGTCTCGCCTTCGTGAACGACATTGATGGCAAATTCAATCGACGATGCAACCTGGCCTGTGTAGACCTGTTCCCACTAGAAGAGGAGAAGGAGATGTCCAAAGTGGCACAGCTGATCCACGAATTCAACGAACGAACAGGTTCCGAGATTGCCGAGCACATTCTCACCGAATGGGACTCGGAGGTGAAGAAGTTTGTGAAGGTATTCCCGCACGAGTACCAATGAGTGATGAAGGACATGTTGCTGAAGAAGCCATTGGTACTGGGCAGTCGTCGTGCCAGTCCTGCCATTACTTCGTCGGACCTGAAGGACATTGAAGATCTACTGCAGGATCAGAACAAGTTGGACAAGGTGCAAGGCTTTATGAAGTACAAGCGAATCAAGGGATACTACAAGGAGGCCAAGGAACGACTCAACCAGTAAAGTAAGGTGTACGACTTTAAGGCCATCAAGGAGAATGTCCGTGTGCATGCTACAAGGTAACGTGTCCACTCGTGACCATCGGCCAGGTATGGATCTAATGTGACTTGTCTCTCCTCCACTAGATGCATGGACTGTGGTGTGCCCTTATGTCAGTCCACCCACGGCTGCCCACTTGGCAACATCATTCCCCGTTGGAACGATCTCGTGCACCAGGACTATTAGTACGACGCAATGAAACAACTGCTGCAGACCAACAACTTTCCCAAGTTCACTGGTCGTGTGTGTCCCGCTCCGTGTGAGGGTGCCTGCACTCTGGGCATCAATGAGCCACCAGTGGCCATCAAGACCATCGAAGTGTCCATCATTGAGCACGCTTGCGAGCGGGGTTGGATCAAGGCTCGACCTCCACAGACTCGATCTGACAAGAATGTGGCCGTGATTGGTTTGGGTCCGTCTGGACTCGCAGCTGCCGATCAACTCAACAAGGCTGGTCATGTGGTGACGAGCGTCACGATCGCATTGGTGGTCTACTGCAGTATGGCATTCCAACTATGAAGTTGTCGAAGTAAATTGTGCAACGTCGTGTGGACATCATGGCCTAAGAGGGAGTGGTCTTTAAGGCCAAAATGAATATCGGTGAGGACATCACTGGACCCGAGTTGCTCGATCAGTTCGACGCAGTCTGTCTGACCACTGGCGCCACTTGGCCACGTGGTTTGTGCATTCTTGGTCGTGAGCTGAATGGCATTCACTTTGCGGTCTTGTATCTTAAGTCATCGCAGCAGAGGTTGTGGGAAAATGTCAACACTGGCCAGTTCCCAATCAATGTCAAGGACAAGAATGTGGTGGTGATTGGTGGCGGTGACACTGGATGCGATTGCATTGGCACAGCCATTCGACAGGTTTGTAACAATCTATGATGATGATCTCCATACTGATAATTATGTATATTGTTGCACGTCCAGGGCGCCAAGAATGTTGTGGCATTCGAGATTTTGTCACAACCACCAGAAAGCAGTGACGATGACAACCCCTGGCCACAGTGGCCACGAATCTATCGCATCGATTATGGTCACGAGGAGGCGAACCTCAAGTGGAGCAAGGACCCGCGTATTTATGGCATCTCGAGTAAGGAGTGCCTGGCTGATGAGAAAGGCAACGTGAATGGCAATCTACTCGGCAGGCGACTGTCGTCGGGGCCAGTCACTGGTGGTGCATGCCATCAACAAGGGTCGTCAGGCTGCGCGCGAAATCGATGCCTACTTTGCTGGTCAAGTGGACAAGACCCACAAGAAGTCAGGCTTGACACACACACACACACACACACACACACACACACACACACACACACACACACACACACACACACACACACACACACACACACACACACACACACACACACACACACACACACACACACACACACACACACACACACACACACACACACACACACCCAACGAATGACCATATCAACCTTGTTTGAATGTGTTAAGTGAATGTTGTGATTGATCGATCGATTTTTTTGCCCATGTTGTCATGTTGAGTGGCACGAATCAAAGTGTGCTTGTGTTTGTTATTTGCGCGCTCACTTTCTCGTTACAATTACATAATAATAATTTTAACTGATGTAACTGATTTTAATTGTAATGCTTGTCGTTGATACATGATGATATTACTATTAATAAACTATTATGAGTGTTAATGTTAATGTTTTTTATGTGAGATTTTGGTTAGAGTGGTGGCGGTGGTGGTGTTGGTCATAAAGTGTAACAAATCTGATAGTTCACGATCTGTTGGCAATTTAAAGTTTACTAATTGGACATTGACTTGCCACTTGGCAGTGTCAAGATGGCACCAACGCCAATTGACACAAATTGAGACATATTGAGGTTTACCAATTTGAACTTTTGTGAGTGTTAATCGAAGCGGACACTGCACACACAAATGAGCAACAAAAACAGAACAATTCCGCAGAACGAGGCTGCAAGCACACACAAAACAAAGTACTATCGCTATGAGCGTACATTATTGTGCCGAGCAAAGCGCTCAGTAAACATACACAAAAGTGCCTAATGACCAAATGATGTTTGATGTTCGATGAATGACAATGCAATCTCACCCTAAACTGGGCGTCAATTGAGAGTAGTTAGATTAGGATTGCTTCCACTTGAAGAGAACGATGATTGGTTTGTGCGAGAGAGACCAGATCGACTTTCGGCGTTGCAAGACAATTGTGTGGGCAAATTAGACTCAGTGCAATGAGCAGAGAGTGATCAGATCGACTTTCGGCGTGGCTAGACAATTGGGTGAGCAAACAAGACTCACTACAATGAAGAAAGAGAGAGAGAGAGAGAGAGAGAGAGAGAGAGAGAGAGAGAGAGAGAGAGAGAGAGAGAGAGAGAGAGAGAGAGAGAGAGAGAGAGAAGGGAGAGAGAGAGAGAGAGAGAGAGAGAGAGAGAGAGGAGCGAAGATGGTTTGCCCAAGAATTTGATCTTTGTCAAGTTGGTTGGCTCGGCTGGACAGTCCTTCTGAAGGGCAAGGGCCTGTCTGGTGGTGAGGTGGTCATCTATAAATCGTGGCATTGCTGCTGAACAATTCTGTGTGCTGTGGCTGTGGTTGAAGGTGTGGGCGATCATGGCTGCGAGTACATGACCGGTGGCATGACCATCATTCACGGTCTCACTGGAGCAGAGTAACTTTTACGTAACTTTGCTGCTGGCATGAGTGGTGGTTTCGCCTTTGTGTACGACATTGATGGCAAATTTGCTCGACTGTGCAACCTGGCCAGTGTGCACCTGTTCCCACTCGAAGAGGAGAAGGAGATGTCCAAGGTGGCACACCTGATCCGCGAATTTAGCGAACGTACAGGCTCCGAGATTGCTGAGCACATTCTCACTGAATGGGACTCGGAGGTGAAGAAGTTTGTGAAGGTATTCCCGCACGAGTACCAACGAGTGATGAAGGACATGTTGCTGAAGAAACCGATGATTTTGGGCAGTCGTCGTGCATGTCCGGCCACTACTCAGTCGGACCTGAAGGACATTGAAGATCTACTGCAGGATCAGAACAAGTTGGACAAGGTGCGCGGCTTTATGAAGTACAAGCGAATCAAGGGATACAAGGAGGCCAAGGGACGACTCAACCAGTGGGGTGAGGTGTACGACTTTAAGGCAATCAAGGAGAATGTTCGTGTGCAGGCTACACCGTAACGGGTCCACTCGTGACGATTGGCCAGATATGGATCTAATGTGATCTGTCTCTCCTCCACTAGATGCATGGACTGTGGTGTGCCCTTCTGTCAGTCCACCTACGGCTCTCCACTTGGCAACATCATTCCCCCGTTGGAACGATTTCGTATACCATGACGATTGGTACGAGGCAATGAAGCAACTGCTGCAGACCAACAACTTCCTCGAGTTCACTGGTCGTGTGTGTCCCGCTCCGTGTGAGGGTGCCTGCACCAATGAGCATCACCAGTGGCCATCAAGACCATCTAAGCCATCATTGAGCACGCTTTCGAGCAGGGCTGGATCAAGGCTCGACCTCCGCAGACTCGATCCGACAAGAAGGTGGCCGTGATTGGTTCGGGTCCGGCTGGACTGGCCGCTGCCGACCAACTCAACAAAGCTGGTCATGTGGTGACTGTGTACGAGCGTCACGATCGCATTGGTGGTCTACTGCAGTATGGCATTCCTACTATGAAGTTGTCGAAGCAAATTGTGCAACGTCGTGTGGACATCATGGCCGAAGAGGGAGTCTTTAAGCCCAACATGAACGTCGGTGTGGACATCACTGGACCCGAGTTGCTCGATCAGTTCGACGCTGTCTGTCTGACCACTGGCGCCACTTGGCCACGTGATTTGCGCATTCCTGGTCGTCAGCTGAATGGCATTCACTTTGCGGTCTTGTATCTAAGTCATCGCAGCAGAGGTTGTGGGAAAATGTCAACACTGACCAGTTCCCGATCAATGCCAAGGACAAGAATGTGGTGGTGATTGGCGGCGGTGACACTGGATGCGATTGCATTGGCACAGCCATTCGACAGGTTCGTAACAATCTATGATGATGATCTCCATACTGATAATGTATATTGTTGCACGTCCAGGGCGCCAAGAATGTTGTGGCATTCGAGATTTTGTCACAACCACCAGAAAGCCGTGACGATGACAACCCCTGGCCATAGTGGCCACGAATCTATCGCATCGATTATGGTCACGAGGAGGCGAACCTCAAGTGGAGCAAGGACCCGCGTATCTATGGCATCTCGAGTAAGGAGTTCCTGGCTGAAGAGAATGGCAACGTGACAGGCATCAACATTGTTCGGGAACAAGAGTGCCGGTTGGGTGATGAACGAAATGCCATTCACTGAGGAGACATTCAAGGTATGTTCGGTGCCACTGTCGTGAGGATGTTCATTTATTGACGATTGGTTTGTTTGTTACTCTTCACAGGCTGATCTAGTCATGATTGCAATGGGTTTCCTGGGACCAGAGTCGTCCATCATCGATCAGCTCAATCTGACCAATTAAGGCCGCTCGAACATCCTCACTAAGCCGGACACACACACACACACACACAGAGAGAGAGAGAGAGAGAGAGAGAGAGAGAGAGAGAGAGAGAGAGAGAGAGAGAGAGAGAGAGAGAGAGAGAGAGAAAAGAAAGAGAAAGAGAGAGAGAGAAGGAGTGGGAGAGAAGGAGAGGGAGAGAGGGAGAGGGAGAGGGAGAGGGAGAGGGAGAGGGAGGGAGAGAGAGAGAGAGAGAGAGAGAATGAACTCAAAATGGCCAATTCCAATTGTCGCCCGTCAGAATAGAAGTCACTGGTCACAACAAACACATTTTGGAGTGCGAGAAAAGGAGAGTGAGAGAGAGAGAGAGAGAGAGAGAGACGGCAACAACAAGGATGAGTTGGTCATTTGTCTATGTTGATAAGTGCACAGTAGAGCAAATGAAATAACAATTAGAAGTTTTCAAATGTGGTCTGCATGGTAAATCTCTAGGCCGTAATGTGTGTGCATACTTCACTGCATTGCATCTTTTCCACGAATGGTCCACTAGTTTACAAATGACTAAATCAATCGATTTAGACCGAGTGCACTGTGTTGTAGATGATAACATGTTCAATATAATATGCTCTCACATTACTAGCTTCACTTTCTATTTGACGAGAATCAAAACGCTCGGCACTTGTCCGGCAAACAATTGTCTGTATTCACGACTAGTCCCGAACCTGGCCACTTTCCGCTAATTGCACTGTGCCCGTTGCCACCACACTCAATCGAACACAGTAGACTTTGGCAATTTTCAATGTTTTCATGTTGATCTTTTTGCTGTATTGATATAAAAAATATATGATATACTGTACATACAATTGATCTGTTTCGAATAAATCAAGCTAAATATATTGATGATCAAGCAACTTGGGTACAAGTTTATTTAACACCGAGACGTGTGTGCATCTCCTACACGCAATCAAAGTGGCATCTCAGACGACCAGAAGAACATCAAAACAGATTGGGTGTGTTTACATTGGAACTGTCGCCGGCGACAGCGACCGAAAAAATCAAAATATTTGATTGTTTTCTGCTATCGCTCGAGCGATAGGAGTGATCCACAAAAAGTTGGTACTCTGCAGTCCAAAGTAGGCCTAGCGACACCAATCGCTGGCGATAGTTTAAGTGTAAACACACCCATTGTGTGTTATTGCCAGTTGCATGCAGTCACAACTGAACGCCTAATCAGTACTACCGGGTAGGTTTGTTTGTTTGTTTTGTTCACTGACCAGTGCTATACAAAGGTAAACTTCGCCAAATGATTCTTGGGACAACATGTGTACTTTGGGTTTATTTCAATATCGTCATTGTTTCTCGAAGTAATCGTGTACTGTCTGTCTGTCACCTTCCGATCGTTGATTGTTTTCTATAATTGCATAATTTATTTACTTCTTGGCAAGAGGCACAAATTGCTCAAATTGCATTTCAAATGTGCTCAAGTGATGTGTTACACTGTACAATCTAGCCAATTTTGGTGAGACAGTGGACCAGTGGCAATATATTATTGCGATCGCCTTTTAGAGACTTGTACAAATCGTGTATAATTGGAACAGTTGGTCTTGTTACGTGAAGTTTGTGTGGACAATACTCTGAAACCCAACCAATGACCGTTGGGACTTTGACGTGGTGTACGAGATCGGGCCACCGCTGCCCGACAATGAACCAGACCAGCAGCTGCCAGTGTTTGTGTTCGCAGGCTACTGTGCCGTGTATCGGTTCAATTCCTATCCGGACAATGTGCGCGCCTGTATCTCTCAGTACTTTGTTCTGCCACCGTACGCCAAGACCAGTCTCCTATCTGCTGGGCCACACCTACGAACAGTACCGAAACGACAAGATCTTTGACATCACCTTCGAGGAGCCGTCCGATCAGCTCAAACTGTGGCGAGATGTGCTCGACTGTAGTCTGTGTGCGAGACTGGCCTCCCTATGCACCCGAACTACTCCGCTCCGGCTGGACCAAAGACATGGCCAAGGAGGCACGTGATCACACGTGACCAGTACCAGATCAGTGGCAAACAGGCGAGACGAGTGTACGAGATACTGCGTCTGAAAGAGACAGACGTAACCAAGCTGGACGAGTATCGAGCCTACCGAGCAGACATCGAACAGCGACTGGAGCGAAAGTACGCAAAAGAGTTGCTTCGAATGGCGCGATACGAAGACGTGTCCGAGCATGAAGCGGTGCCCGAGGGTTATGAGACCGAGCCAAAGGTGGACAGATATCAGCTGAGTCGTGAGTATGAGAATGTTGTCGAGAAGTACGACTCAATACTCGTGGCTATGCATTGTTTATGAGCTAACGGACAGCTGACATACATCACCACTATAGAACATATTGCCACTACGTTCAACACACCTAACCATTGATCTTCTTCATTCGCTCGAATTTCGAATTTCGAACTCATTTAGTCCGATGTAATCGAACGTTGAGCAATCGAACAAACAGACAAACACGTGCAGCAACCAACCCATACACCGAGATACACACAGACACGGACAAACACTCAAAGTCTGACTTAACATAAACAACACATTCGATCATCATCATCATTTGGTGTATATAATCACGAGCAAAGTGGGCGACTAAAGTGTGTGTCCCAACAAGGACAATTGCAGTCTAATCAGTAACTGCAACAATCGGATTAGGCGCACATGTTGAGAGGGCGAGGTGATGATGGTTGCGATGCGGTGCCCGATTGATTGGGTTGTATGCATTGATTGTGTGCGATGCTGCACACATGCTGTTCAATGTCACTGCTGGTGTGGCTGTGCCTAGTGGATTGGGGCATGGCCGGTGTCCCGCTCTTGGATCATAGATCACCACACATTCCGGCAATTGTTCGATTCAATTAACACTCTCCGAGTGTGGAACAAATGACTAACTGTGCCATAGTCCAACCATGAGCGCGCCACGCGTTCCACTCGCTAATTCGTATCGTTTGACACGCTTGTGGTGCGCATCGAATTGTGCTGGCACTACTAATTTGTACCCTCACTTTGACTTGTTGACTTGACTTTGTGTACAGTATGCGCTGGACAGTAGTAGGGTTCGAGTATTACCGATTGGTGCCGGTGATGATGATGGTTGGTGCAGTTGGTGCTGGTGGCTTGTACTCTGTGGTAGTGATGTGCATTGTGTTTGGTGGTTGAATGGATGAATCGAATTCGGTTAAGCCACATCCATCTGAAACCTTGGCACTACACGAACCTCACCAGCAGGCACTTTGCACACACCATTCACCACGTACATAACACTTGACTCGGTCAACACTTGTGCGTCATTACACTTGCTGACATTGAGTCGACAACATCTCTTCTCTGGTTTGATGGCATTGTCAATCTCAGTGACCGCGATTTAGATTTTGCGGCCAATTCCATTGGATAGAACAAGTGTGCACAATTAAACTCACTCCCCAAGCCCGCGCAAGTGGTCACCGTTCAATCAGTCTCACATCACAACTCAACACATCAGGCTCACTAATCTCAATATTTGTGACTCGTCACTGGCCACTGTGCAATGGCACACACCAAATGATACCATCAATTGTTCACCAGCAGAAGGTGATCAAAGGTGATTGAGCCGATGGTTACTGCTGTCACTAACACAGTGAGAGAGTTACCTCGAGCAGCGTTGTGCTCGGCCACGATGAGGGCAAATGTGGCCAGTCAATTACTGCTTACTGAAGTTAATTAAATGGTAGTGAATTTAATTTGGCACTTCCACCACCACCTGAAACTCAATATCAATTCCATATCGGAAAGTGAGTGCCATCTCAGTCGGTCGAGCAGTACGTCGCATGGCTGTGCCACTTGGCAAATCACTCAGGTCATGGTCTTTACCCGCGAGCCAGTGCCATCTCAGTCCGCCTGTCGGTGCCGAGCAGTACGTCGCATGGCAGTGCCACTCTGGCAAATCACTTCGGTCTTGGTCTTTACCGGCGAGCCAGTGCCATCTCAGTCCGCCTGTCGGTGCCGAGCAGTACGTCGCATGGCAGTGCCACTTGGCAAATCACTCAGGTCTTGGTCTTTACCCGCGACCCAGTGCCATCTCTGTCTGCCTGTCGGTGCCGAGCAGTACGTCGCATGACTGTGCCACTTGGCAAATCACTCAGGTCTTGGTCTTTACCCGCGAGCCAGTGCCATCTCAGTCCGCCTGTCGGTGCCGAGCAGTACGTCGCATGGCAGTGCCACTTGGCAAATCACTTCGGTCTTGGTCTTTACCGGCGAGCCAGTGCCATCTCAGTCCGCCTGTCGGTGCCGAGCAGTACGTCGCATGGCAGTGCCACTTGGCAAATCACTCAGGTCTTGGTCTTTACCCGCGACCCAGTGCCATCTCTGTCTGCCTGTCGGTGCCGAGCAGTACGTCGCATGGCTGTGCCACTTGGCAAATCACTCAGGTCTTGGTCTTTACCCGCGAGCCAGTGCCATCTCAGTCCGCCTGTCGGTGCCGAGCAGTACGTCGCATGGCAGTGCCACTTGGCAAATCACTTCGGTCTTGGTCTTTACCGGCGAGCCAGTGCCATCTCAGTTCGCCTGTCGGTGCCGAGCAGTACGTCTCCTGGCAGTGCCTCAATGGCACACAGACAATGGCAATCAGTGCTTCAGTTGGTGGTTGGTTACTTTCGCTTATTACTATTATGAACTGCACCGGAGGAGTCGTTAGCAGTCTCGAAAGTATCGATAACGCTGATACCATAGTCAAACCTCAGTGTCCACCATGTAGATAGTTGAGTCGAGTCCAGTGGACGTGAGATGGTGGAATGGTTGTCTTTTGCTTGAGGTAACTAGCGCAACACACAACAGTGAGACCATCAGTTCGATCGATCGATCTCCATACTTACCCCTCACTTACTGTCGCTCCTGTCCTAATCAACCACTAGTGTTCTTCAAGTCTATTCGTGGCATCTCATGCCAGCAGTCCAAATCAAACAGTTCCCAACTTAATAGTTTGTGATAAAAGTAAGTTTATTAAAGGATAATAGTGTATTACAGTGGATAGTTGTGAGATACAATGTCAAAGATCAAAGTTATATAACAAATATAGAATGTGTAGGTAAGGATAGACATGGATTGGCTTCATTTGGTAGGGATAGTGTAACAATTCACTCACTCTAGGTCAATCAAACCAAGAGAATCAAAGTTGTAACATTCACTCACTGTTGCTCATGAAAATATACTTTCAAGTGTTTCAAGATTCCAAATAAAAACTGGCTAGGTATTGGCACGTAATTAGGATTACTCAGATCAATATTCACCTGTTTGAAATTGTGTCTCTTCAAAAAAATGTATCTCAATACCTCTGACTCGACTTCAGTGTTCTCCCTAAAGCCAGTCTGGACTGTGATCTCTTCCAAGTTTGGAAACACATTACAAATTGTGTCGACAAACTTGCGAGTGTAAAACTGGCTTCTCATGCAAATCAAAATCATTATAAAGTGTGGCCCAATGGTGAGCTTCTTCACATTAGGCAGCCGGTCCTCTGCAGTGGGAGTCAAATTCAAATCGGGAAACATATACACCAAAGTCAGTTCGGTGACTTTGGGCGCCTTTTGAATTGTGGAAATCCATTTTTGGTCAAGCACTGCATGCTCAACCCCAAGTGTAGTGAAGTAAAGTTGCAAGTTTTGAACATTGCTGAACTGTTTGAGATAGCTTTCGGTGGTTGCCCGACTGCTAATGTTGGTCAACTGGAGACGCTTCACCCGGGCGTACTCGGGATTGGCCTCAAACTGCACTGCCTTGTTCTTGTTCACTCCCGGGTGAAGTTGAATGCTCAAACTGGCCAGTTCGTCGTTTTGAGAGTTCCCTTCACTAGCACGCGTCTGCTCATTCTTAGCGCCAATCAGTTTCAATAGCTCCTTGTGGTTTTTAGGCATACCAGTGCAGCCAAAGTGCAACAACGTGGGAGCGCACCCATCGAGCTCAAAAACAGGCTGACCTTTGACTGCTTTAAGTGGATTGACAAACAGATCTAATCGTCGTAGTGCACTCATATTCTCCTCAATAGCCGCGCATATCTTGGCCACTGTCTTCATTGCAGTTTGATCGGGCGACATGATCAAAGCAAATGTGTGCACATCGGGACAGCAGCTGCTCAGCAGATGGACCACATTCGTAATATGCGCCTTAGTGTCCTGTGCGTCATAGTAGATCACGAGGATCTGCAATTTCGAGAACACGCTACCGAGCCATTTGGCAGCTTGCTCGTTGAAGGATTCAATTGGGATAGTGAGCAAGACTGTCTGCCCAGGTTCCTTGTCATTTGGCTCATTCCAGACGCCCTCAAATTGCATACGCCTCAAACTATGCGCAGGACTCCATTCGGAGGTGACACTTACGAGTTCCTTAATGTTGAGCTTGACGTACTGGCCACAACCGGACAACCAGTCCTGAACCACAACATTCCATCGACGACACACTCGGCGCAGTTTGATCTTCTCCAACAGCTCCAGTTCATCAAATATTAACAGGATCACGTCATCGGGCATTGATTCAACGTGATTGGGCATTCCTGGCATTGGCGGTGGACGGTTACGCCACGGACGTAGATCATACAAAGACGAAATATGCTTTGGGTTTTTGGTTTTTGCGCGCTGCTGCAGAAGTTGTTCTTGTGCTTCACGCTTGGTGGCTGATCGTGCAATTGGTGGTGAGATTTGTGCTTCTGCCACCAGGGGTGAATTGGCATTTCCCAGTGGTCGGTGAGTGAGATCGTGATCAGTCATAGTTGGCTGCAGAGTCGTCGGTGAGCTTGTTTTGACAGGACGAACGTGTGCGAACGTGCGACAAGAAGATAGAATACACACAGCGAGAGATCGATAACACTCCAGTGTGGCTGTGCCGAGTGGTGAGTGGTGTGCTGTGCTGATGATGATGACGCTGCTTGGCCGCTCACTCTCTCCCTCAACGGCTTTTGGTTACTGGCCGACTGACATTTGTGCTGCAGTGAGGCACTCACAGCAACAACATTAACGCACTGTGTGGAATAATAATAATAACAAGCGCCGCTCGCTTAGCACACGAGTCTACAATGCATTGGTTGTATGGTGTGACCCTCCACTCAGAGCAACCAAGTCAGTCAGTTTGGCTTGACACGACACAACTCGACTTGGACTATGGTGCACACTCACTCACACTCACAGACTCTCAGACACACAGACACACACACACAGAAAGTAGATTGCCGAGTGAGTGGTGATGATGTTGCTTGCCCGCTTCTTCATGTCTCTATCTCACTCACTATGACTTACGGTCGCTCGCCTAGCGAAGTCGCGACCATGCCGCACTGATCGGACGTCATTCGATTCAAGTCGCACTATACAAAAGTTTCGGTTTGCTCAAGATATGCAGTACAAAGTGCAACTACATTTATGCAACCCTAATATATCATCCATGGAGAGCGCGCTCGCCGAGTTGAAATGCCTTTCAAAAGGCGCATGAGCAATTCAAATCGGTTCAATGGTGTCCATAGATCGGTGCGTGTTTGCAAAAACGCTCCCTTTTTTCGTGTATGACTTTTAGTTTTCCCCCCTCGAATCTCCCGAAGCACAATTACACTGAAATGAGCTTGTGCGGCGGTCGCAAACTTGGCGGTCAAATGGTAACGCTTTTTTCCTACTAACCATAAATAACAAAAGCAATAAAACAGTTCGAGTCCGAACGAATGGGCCTGGGAACAGAAAGATGATATGACCTGAAAAAGAGGAGAGAGAGAGAGAGTGGCTATTTCAAGCGAAGTCATAAATCCTAGCTTGACATATCCGACAAGTGGTTGGGCCTGTGACTGCTATCGCGGAGATCTCCTAAGCGAAGGGGAGCATTAGATGGCCTCATATGCCTTCTTTGCGCCAATCCGAACTATTCAGTGAATAGGATAATGTGCATGTCTGTCTGTGTGTGTGAGTGCGCACATCTGGCAACTCTGCATTATCGCGCGCTCCAGTTTGAAGAAGAGAAAAGAGAGAACGAGGGGGATAGAGAAACGAGTCCAGGGCATATATCACCCCCACCGCCAACTTGAATGTCACTTTCAATGAAGGTCAACGTAGCCTTGCCTCGATCGAGCTCGCTGCTCGCATTACCAATCGGTCGGTTCGATCATGTGCACCATTCGTGTTCGACTGAGCCTGCGCTTCTCCGGTGCTCTCATTTCGAACGTTCTCGGCGCTCTCGATTTCGAGCTGAACCATCAGCCGCCGACTCTAAAGCTCCACCCTCGGAGCACGGAAAAAATTAATGAAATTTTTACATTTTAAAACTTATATTTTGAGTTTTTAAGAATTTTTTTCACTTTTCTTAATCGTTGATTCAAGACAAGTTGTTTGGTGTCAACCACATTGCGGTAGATTATCAATTAGATAAGATACTGCAGCCTAATTGGGCGAGGGATAGGAACAAGTCTTGAAGTCGCGCGCTCGCGCGTGCAGTACTGCATGTCTGCACGAATGTGCCGACTTGGCGGACGGACAGACGGACTGGGAGCGCCTTGTTTAGGCGGAAAAAGGTAGCCTCAGTTGCATGGCAAAATGCATAGTCAGACACAGATTGACGAGAACAATTTCATACGATGGTGGTGTGCGGTGTGTGCCTTCCTGTCTGACTGGTGTGTGTGAGGTTGATGTGTGTCTCCATTGTGCGCCTGTGCTCCCGTTTGGGTTGGTGTCTTCCAGCACAGCAGACGTGGCCGCGTGCTGTCGCTGTAATCGAATTTCTCTACTAAAGTGCCCCGTTATTTTAGCGCCTTTACTTTCAATTCGAATTGAGGTTCCAATTGAATTGGAATTGAAGGATAGTCCCAAGTTGCATACAAAGTTCGATTTAAAGTACTGGGCGCCCGACATGACAGCCCTGCCGCTACGGCTTATGCTTGCTTGTGTGTAAAAATATAAGAGCCGTAATTAGGAAAGCCAGCAGCCTCATATACTCATCGCAATGTGTTAAATAAGCGCCTATCTGAGCGCCTCTGGCAAACACAGTGTGAGCTTACAATGCATTGGTTGTAGTTACCATTCAGTCCGCACATTCTAGTCGATCAGTTGGACAGAACACGACCACACACTGGTGAAAGTAAAAGTGAACAGACAGACATACAACACAGTAGATTGGAGGTTAGTGGTGGTGATGGTGCATCGAACAGCTTCTCTCTCTCTCTCTCTCTCTCTCTCTCTCTCTCTCTCTCTCTCTCTTACACACACACACACATGCGCACACAACGCTGTTCAAAAGTTTCTTTGCTTTTTTAATGAAAATTTGCATTATTCCCAGTACACAAACTTTTGTGTAAACCTAATGCTGAACCTATGAATAGAACGCACGAGCCCAGTGAGAGTGTAAGTTCAAAGTGCATGCGCAATTCAAATGTTGGTCTTCATCCTCTCTGATTAGCGACTGCGCCAATCGAGAATGAAATGGAGCTGAGCTTGCGGCACACAACACGAACACCAACTCGAAAGTCATTTGAGGTCATCATGAGCGCGGCGCGAACGAGCACATGCTTCCTTCAGTCGGTTTGGTTGGCGCACACCACCGAGTGCATGCAGTCGAGTCTGTGCCTGCTCAATCACTATCATCGCCAACGTTCGGCTTCCTGTATGTCAGCTTCGGTTGCCGCCAAATTGAAGGCACAGCCATCTGACCAGTAAAATACAGTTTTTACAGTTTTACACTTATATTTTGAGTTTTGGGAAAAAATTTTCACTTTTCTAAATCGTTGATTTAAGCCAAATCGATTGGTATCCATTACATTGCTGTAGATTATCAAATAGATAAGATACTGCAGCCTAATTGGTCAAGTCTTGAAGTCGCGCGCGCTCGTGCAGTCCCACAGGCATGAATGCCGGCTCGATGTGCCGATTTGGTGGACGGACAGACGGACACCGAAGGCACTGCCCCTGATGATGGCGGCCGCGGTGGCGGCTGCAGCGGCAGCAACAGCAGCAGCAGCAGCAGCTTACAACAGCAATGGACGCAGATGCGTGAGATGAGCGTGACGTTGGCTGGTGAGGCGAGCTGTGGGTGTGTTCGTTTTCCGTTGATAATGAAACCGCATGTCGTCGCTGCAGTCTTTCCTTTACTTCAATAGTGCATTTTGCATGTGCTCACTGGCTCACTTTCCATTCGGCTTGATGGTTTGTCCTTTTTTTGTTTTTATAAAAAAAGTCGCACATTCGTTTCGACTTGTGACGACGACCACAAACTGACGTGTGATTCTCACTCGTTGTCCATCAAACATTTCATCGTCTGTGCGTGTGTGTGTGTGTCAGTTGCCTCAGTCATCTCGAGCAATTCTCGCCAACCGTCCCTTGTCTACTAAACCACTGTACCCCGTGAATTGACTTTCGTTTGACCACGGACCCTCACAACTGGTGTGTGATTCTCACTTGTCGTTGTCCATCGAACATCTCATCGTCTGTGTATGCGTGTGTGAGTGTGTTTGTCTCAGTTGCCTCAGTCATCTCGAGTCATTCACGCCAACCGTCCATTCACTACTAAACCACCGCACCCCGTAAATTGATTTTCGTTTGTCCACGGACCCTCACAACTGGCGTGTACTGCTTCAATCAATCTGAGTACTCTGTATGATGCTCGTTTGTTCACAATCCTCTCGTGCCTCTGTCTCTCCTCGCTTGTACACCATGTGTCCGTGTCTATTCAGTTCAACTTGTCGTGTTGATCATCATTACGCACGTTCTGCTCACCATTTATAGTGCTTTTTCCTCATCGAACCTTTTGTTTGTTTTGTTTGTGTTTGTGTCTGTTTTGTCTTCTTGATAATCATCATTAGTGAGTTGAATAAAGGTGATTTGTGCCATTCTGAAGAAGGATTGAACAGTTCAGTAGTCGTTGTACTGCAGTGTCCGTTACACTGAAGACCCACACGTTCAAGTTACAGTGTTCACCAACCAATCAACACCATGGCAAGCCTCGACCATACCTATTCGAAGCCACCGGAAAGTCCCGATTCGGACTACGAATATAAAGATGAAAATGTACTGTCGAGCAGTGATGAACGGGAACTGTTTGGAGGGGGAGCCATGTCCCCTCTCACTCGTGATGATGAACCATGGTTCAGTGATATATTGGAGAGTGATCTCTTTCAACGTGCCAGTCGCCCTGCAAACACATTTGCCGAATTGCTTACTAAGGTTGAATTGATAGAACAGGTTACAGCTCGATTCAACTACGAGACTCGAGTGAATTCAACAAATGTAGTGAATTCAGCCAGTAAAGTGTGTCCACAGGCTCAAGGGCTCAAGAGCCCAGTGATCACGCCAGCTCAAGTGACCGGACCCAGTCAAGTAACACCAATGAGCGCTGTGATCACGCGAGCTAAAGTGACAGGACCTAGTCCAGTAACTCCAAAGAGCCGTGTTATAACGCCAGCTCAAGTGACCGGACCCAGTCAAGTAACACCAAAAAGCCGATTGATAACGCCAGCTCAAACGACCGGACCCAGTCAAGTAACTCCAAAGAACCGAGTGATCACGTCAGCTCAAGTGACTGGACCGAGTCAAGTAACTCCAAAGAACAGAGTGATAACGCCAGCTAAAGTGACTGGACCGAATCAAGTAATTGGACCGTTCGGTCCAATGCCACCAGGTCGAGAGTTTCCTGGCAGCCGAATCAATTCAACAAATCGATTGTTTCCGACCAGCGGAATCCATCCAACAAGTCGATTGTTTCCGACCAGCCGAATCAATCAAACAATTCGATTTTTTCAAAATAGCGGAATCAAACTAGCAAATGGATTGACGCCAACCAGTCTTGCTAATTCAGCAAATCGAGTAAGTCCAACCAATCGAGTGAATAAAGTTCATGGAGTGCACGAATACGAAGATGATCCTTTGTATGGTGATGAAAGTTCAGATAGTGATGGCTTTCAAGAATTCGTGGAACAACCTAACATCATACGGAAAAAGTTTTATAAGCATGAGTTTCGTAAACCTGCACGTAATTTTGAAGAATTGCTTGATAGGATAGGACCCAAATACAAGAAAACTGCTCCTAAACGGGCCAGAGTTTGCAGTCCAGGTCTTCCTGTTGAACAATATAACTCGCAAATTGAAAATATATTTCCCTTCAATCCTGATCCATTCATTAATCATCGTCTACACACACCCGAACCAAATCGACCAGTTTTAAAACCCACACCACTCTTAACGGAAAATCCCACATTTGCCAAATTGGATGGCCCCAGGCTCAATGTGACTCACATTCGAGCAGAGAGAGTAGCTAAAGATGCAAAAGGTCGCACAGTTGTCGAGTTTGAATTTACTGGAGAAGGCATGAATGGAGATTACGATTGGCTCAATCCAATAGATTTGGATGCGCTATGGAATGTACCCCCTGAAGTACTGGGCGAATACTCAGAACGATTGGCAGAGGAGGATAAGATAAAGAAAGCATTGAAAAAGGAGCAAAATCAGTTGAGCAAAGCAGATGCTAGACCATCCAATTACAAAGAGGAGATCACATCACAAAGTGCTATTGTGGTTGAGGACAGCAGTGTGAAGGAGAAGCCAATCCCGGTTGCAATCTCAAACGAATGCAACAAGAAGATGATCGAGAAAGGTCCTGTTGTGGTTGAGGAAGATGAAGAATACGCGAATGCGATCAAGAAAAGTCCTCTTGCGGTTGAGGACGTCAAGGTGGTGCAGATTATGGTTGAGTGTCTTTTGAATGATGTTAAGGTGTACATCGTTCAGGACCATAAAGACCGTATGGTGGTGGTGAGCAAGCAATGGTGCCAGCAAACCTATCCCGGCTATTCCATCAAGTACTCGGCCGAATCTTATGAGGCCTTTAATCTCCTCAATAAGATTAATTATAACCGAAGAGATCCAGGCTCTTGGGTAGAGCCAGCGCCTCGGCCCGTTTCCCCAAAGCCCAGATGCAAAGGCGGTCCTTTGTTCACTAAGGACAAAAGTTATTTGTCTGCTTTGAAAAATAGCCGAACGTATGGAACTCCTTCGTCCACTGTGACTAGATCAAAAAGAGGATGCTCTTCCTCTTCAAGCTCCAGCGACTCCCCACGGGCTGCTTCACCTGGTTTGGACAATGTAGACTCGCCACTAACCTCATCATCTGCTTCGGACAATGAAGCCTCGTCAAAGTCATCTTCATCTGCTTCAGACAATGATAATTCCCCACAGTCATCTTCCCCTGCTCTAAACTGCAACGAATCGCAAAGGGGCCCTTCGCCGGCTTCAATAATCAACGACTCGACACTCTCATCTTCGCCAACTTTAAAATCAAACGAATCTCAATTGGTCCTTTCTCCTACATTCAACATCGATGACTCGCCGAAGAGTCACTCCTCGACCCAGATCATTCATGAAATGCCAGAGGCTCATTCGTCGCCTTTGACCATCGATGAAACGACAGAGACGAACTCCTTGGCCCAGATCATTCATGAAATGCCAGAAGCTCACTCTACGGTTTTGACCATCGATGACTCGACAGAGACAAACGCATCGGCTCAGATCATTCATGAAATCCCAAAGGCTCACTCCACGGCTTTGACCATTGATGAAACGACAGAGACGAACTCCTTGGCCCAGATCATTCATGAAATGCCAGAAGGTCACTCTACGGCTTTGACCATCGATGACTCGACAGAGACAATCGCATCGGCTCAGATCATTCATGAAATCCCAGAAGCTCACTCCACGGCTTTGACCATCGATGACTCGACAGAGACAAACGCATCGGCTCAGATCATTCATGAAATGCCAGAGGCTCATTCGTCGCCTTTGACCATCGATGAAACGACAGAGACGAACTCCTTGGCCCAGATCATTCATGAAATGCCAGAGGAACAATCCTCGGCATTGACCGTAGATGAACCGGCAGAGAATAACGCATCGTCCCAGATCATTCATGAAATCCCAGAGGCCCAATTATCGGCTTTGACGATCCACGATTCAGAGAGTCCATCTCCGGTTCAGCTAATCCACGAAAGGGCCGAGACATCGTCTCCGCCTCAGCTAATCCAAGATCCTCCTGAGGCTCATTTACAGGCTCAGATCATTGATGACTTGCCAGGGCCCCCTTCACCTGGATCTGACTCCAACGATTCTTCAGGGTCCTCTTCGACATATCCAAACTCCAGCGAATCATCAGGGAACAACTCTTCATCTTCTTGGGACGGCACCAATTCGCCACACTCTTCTCCGTCGTATCCAAGCTCCCTCTCAGGCGAATCGTCCCAAGAATGGTCGCCCTCTCCAAGCAGCAGCTCAGATGCTGACGATTATGCGCCTGCTCCAACCAATGAGTGAGCATCGTGTTCATCGATTTGTTATCACCAATTAGTCAATTATCTCTCGATTGACCTATCTTTCTCTTACTCCATCAACACACACTATACCACTTGAGTGCACATGGACAGTCAAGTCATGATGCTTCTTCATTATCACAGTTAGTGCTGATAGAATAAAATAGAAAACTAGATTAAGAGATTATGATTCTCACTAGATGTAACTGTACTTTGTATTGTTTTAATAAATACCGATTTTGCGAAACCGTGTGGAGCTGTGTACTTGATGGTTTGTGATGCATACTAAACAGAATCACCTTAATGGTAAGTACGGTCACTCATTGGGTAAGTACTCACTCGTTGATTGTACTCTTGTTCAACTACTAATTGTCTCTTTTATTGTTCAACAGATCGGACATACTGTAAAGGACATAATGCCAAAGGGACAATCAAAGACGATGGCGTAGTTGATTCGGCTTGATGGTGATGGCAGACGGCAAGTATGATCTCAGAAAGACCCGTAAGTAGAAGTAGAAGATCTGAAGGTCTAACGTGTTGGTTGATTGGTCAAATTGATTTCTGATAGCACCAAGCTGTTGGATGCAGGGTGATTCATTCATGCTTAACCAACTGCACAAAGTCATACCTTGAATCATGACGTCCATTCTCAATTCGACAAAATTTTAGTTTGATTTGGCAAAACTAGCTGCCGCCACTGCTGCTTTAATGATATTTAGATAAACCTTTTGTATGTACATTGTGTTGGCACATTTGAACAGTTACAATCATCATATATCAACTATCCAGCAACCTGGATGCTGGGCCGTGTTTTAGTACGCATTATCTTCAAAGTTTGGTTCTTATATTGTCACACACGAATGTTCGCGGTGTCGTTCGAAGCTCAGCCGATGTTCTTCCGTTAAAGAGCCTATAATCTTGGAAGTCTTAGTCCATTCCACGGTAGGACATTTTACATTATCTGCCTTTAATGACAGTGTTTCCTTTTCAAAGCAATCTTCCGGCCACGATGCCAACACTCAAACACTTTTGGTCATCTCTCGGATCTTACTCCTTCACCGGCTACTCGCTTGATTGGAATACACCATTTACCTCGTCTCGATGGCTGTGTGCCAGTGACCATACCATCGGTGCGATGCATTACCTCTCTCTCTCCCATCAGCCGGACATTCTATCTCTGATCCTACTCCTTCACCGGCTACTCGTTTGATTCGAATGTACCATTCACTACGTCTCGATGGCTGTGGGCCAGTGACCATACCATCGGTGCGATGCATTACCTCTCTCTCTCCCATCAGCCGGACATTCTATCTCTGATCCTACACCTTCACCGGCTACTCGTTTGATTCAAGTGCACCAACCACCTCGCCACCATGGCTGTGTGCCAGTGACCATACCATCGGTGCGATGCATTACCTCTCTCTCTCCCATCAGCCGGACATTCTATCTCTGATCCTACACCTTCACCGGCTTCTCGTTTGATTCGAATGCACCAGCCACCTCGTCTCGATGGCTGTGTGCCAGTGACCATACCATCGGTGCGATGCATTACCTGTCTCTCTCCCATCAGCCGGACATTCTATCTCTGATCCTACACCTTCACCGGCTTCTCGTTTGATTCGAATGCACCAGCCACCTCGTCTCGATGGCTGTGTGCCAGTGACCATACTATCGGTGCGATGCATTACCTGTCTCTCTCCCATCAGCCGGACATTCTATCTCTGATCCTACACCTTCACCGGCTGCTCGTTTGATTCGAATGCACCAACCACCTCGTCTCGATGGCTGTGTGCCAGTGACCATACCATCGGTGCGATGCATTACCTGTCTCTCTCCCATCAGCCGGACATTCTATCTCTGATCCTACACCTTCACCGGCTTCTCGTTTGATTCGAATGCACCAGCCACCTCGTCTCCATGGCTGTGTGCCAGTGACCATACCATCGGTGCGATGCATTACCTGTCTCTCTCCCATCAGCCGGACATTCTATCTCTGATCCTACACCTTCACCGGCTGCTCGTTTGATTCGAATGCACCAACCACCTCGTCTCGATGGCTGTGTGCCAGTGACCATACCATCGGTGCGATGCATTACCTGTCTCTCTCCCATCAGCCGGACATTCTATCTCTGATCCTACACCTTCACCGGCTGCTCGTTTGATTCGAATGCACCAGCCACCTCGTCTCGATGGCTGTGTGCCAGTGACCATACCATCGGTGCGATGCATTACCTGTCTCTCGCCTATCAGCTGGTCATTCTATCTCTGATCCAACACCTTCACCGGCTACTCGTTTGATTCGAATGCACCAACCACCTCGCCACCATGGCTGTGTGCCAGTGACCATACCATCGGTGCGATGCATTACCTGTCTCTCGCCCATCAGCTGGTCATTCTATCTCTGATCCTACACCTTCACCGGCTACTCGTTTGATTCGAATGCACCAACCACCTCGCCACCATGGCTGTGTGCCAGTGACCATACCATCGTGCAATACATCACCAGTCTCTCGCCCATCAGCATGTCATTCTATCTCTGATCCTACACCTTCACCGGCTACTCGTTTGATTCAAGTGCACCAACCACCTCGCCACCATGGCTGTGTGCCAGTGACCATACCATCGTGCAATACATCACAAGTCTCTCGCCCATCAGCATGTCATTCTATCTCTGATCCTACACCTTCACCGGCTACTCGTTTGGTTCCATAAAGTCATCCTAATTAGATCACATCTTGAACATACCAACTTCATCAATGGTATGCGAACTATACCAATCTAGCCGTCCGTCACTCAGTCACTCACTGTCAGTGTATGCTTATTAATGTGACTTCGATGGCACAGTCTACTACTACTCGATTGTATGTTATGTAGAGGTTGCGGTGTTGCTGTGCTAGTGTGGTTGCTTGTGCATCAGCAGCAGCAGCAGCTTCTCTTTCCATTCAAATCATCACTTCGCAATGATCGTTCAAGTCTCGTCGTTGTTCACTTGTGTGTCAGTTGCACGAATGTCGCTCACTCAGCCAGTCGCACTGACTTTGCCGGTGTTGTTGCCATGCTGCATCTTGTCATTGTCACGGTCGGAAAAGGTCTTCAGCTAATTGTGAAGGAGCGATCGTTCGTTACTTGTGTTGATCGTGTGTGTGTGCCCATTCATTACCAAACCACAAATCCGGTGCACTGGTTGTCTCATTCGACAAGATGTCCACTTCAATTGGTTTTTCATTGTGTGTGCCATTGGTGTAATCCAACATCTCTGACCGCAACTTACTCTAAACAGTTCACTTCTTCTTGTCTCATTCGTCACTTCGATCTCATACTCTACTACACTCCACACACCCAACTCCAAGCACCAATCCACTCTGTACTCTTTATTTCAAGTTTAACCATCTCTCTACCCGTTACGATGCAGTACACGTTCTTGTACTGATGCCCGCTGCATCGCGTCACACATTTCACACACACACACCACTCGGTGCACAACTGAATGATCCTTGATGTGGCGCTGTGTGTGTGCACTTTCTGTCAGTCTGTTCTTCGTTCGTGAGTTCACTTTCTCCTCTCTCGCTCTCATTCGCTCACGTGTCTCTAGACTGCACCATCATCATCACTACTACCAGCACTGTTTGCCATTTGCTGTCTCGTTTCTGGCTAAATGAGTAAGAGTTTGTTTGTGGCACACATCATTCCTCTCGTGCTGATCGCATTCGATATGCTTTCCTTTTTCTTCTGTGATGCCTTTCACATTGGTGTCTAGTTCACCGCGTTACTCCACACAGTCTCGTCTGGTAGTACGGTAAGTTATTATCACATTACACCAGCACATCGCGCATCCTCATACAGTCGGCAACTCACTCGAGTGTCTTCTTCTTCTTCATTAGTTTGATTAGATCTTATGTGTTAAACGCAAAATCTGTTTTACAAGTGTCGAATGGTTTAGATTTGAGGTTGCTCGATTTCAATCTGTTCAATTCTACAATACACACACAGCCCACACTTCACCAGTGAGCGTACTTTTGCTTGCCCTTTTGAGTGTGTGCCAGCGGCCGCTTGTGTGCTTGCACATTAGTTCTTGTTTTTTCTTGTTGTTGTCTGTCTTTGTGTCCGTTCATATCCAAACCACAATTCTAACACTCATTTTGTGTCATTGGACTTGTACACTCGAACACTTGAGTCATTTGATTGAACCTTTGAGCACTTAACACTCACAATCATAATCGACTAGTCATCACATAGAACATGTGCGTTTAGTTGAATGCCATTGCCGTTGCCAACACGGTAATCTCCTTACCCTCATACACATTGACTAATAATTGAATAACTTTCTCATGTCTCATTCTTTGCCCTGTAAGCTGATATTCTGTTTGACCACTGGCCACAATAGAATTAGTCTACTGACAACGAATTTGAGATAAAAATCGCGAACATGAACTACAGTACAAACGCGCGTATATTATTTGCCGCACACACACAATCCAACTACCAAGCGGGCACACACAGACAGAACACAACAATCGCGTGCACGTCGATCCGATCGTTCGTTTCTCGATTTCTTGTTCTGTTAGCTTTATTCGATGTGAGCACTGATTGAGTGCACCTTCACTTACCAGTCCAGTCAATTGAGATCATTTTAGTATTTGTCTGTTCGGTTGTCTGGTTGTGTTGGTGTGTCTGTCTGTGTATGTTCCCTTTCATTTAAGTGACGTGATGAATTGTGCCATTACGATTCGTATGTTTCGTTCGTGTCTTTGACTAAATGATGAAGCAGTGTCTATTACTAACATAAATTCTCATCTACTACTAAGTGTCTTTTGTAACACTTCATCATCATCATATTGAAATAGTAATCAGACACACTAACTAATTAGTCTCCTAAGCGGCTTCTTGTTGTTTGCTGCACACTACTACACCAGACGGGTAAGTCATCCTAAACACACAAGTTTCTTTATATATTTTGGTGAAATGTCAACAAATGAATGAACGATATCAATCAAATAGTAAATAACAAATAAGTGTTAGTATGCATACACACAAAATCACTCACAGATTCACATTCACTCAATCGAGCGACATCATCTTGGTCAATTAGATTATTTATACAATTCAATTGAGAAGGTTCTGTCATTTGACCTGTTCACTTGTTCACCAGTTGTCACAAGACATTGCAAGAGTGTCATTACTCTCTCTCTCTCTCTCTCTCTCTCTCTCTCTCCCTCTCTCTCTCTCTCTCTCTCTCTCTCTCTCTCTCTCTCTCTCTCTCTCACACACACACACACACACACACACACACACACACACACACACACACACAAACACACACACACAGGCCGTGCCGTGTTTGCATATACGAGCACAACCAAACACACTATCGCACAGACGGACATAGACACACACTCTCTCGTATATTTGTTCGTTCGTTATTTGTGCATTGTGCCACTGTGTATTGTGTGTTTGTGTGTTGAGTAAAACGATGCAATACATCCGAGATACGATCGCACCAGTATGTTCATATCGCCAATGGCAAAACAATCTTTCTATGCATTTAAATATTTGTCAGTTTGTCGGTCGCCGCATCGTCTTCTACTTAGGAAAAGCAAATTTGGTCTAATATGAATGTTTTCCTCTGTTAATGTATTCTATTCTTTTTTTTATATTTTGATTTGAAAGATGTTCAGGCCAATTCAATTTCATATTAGCATTAGACTACTTAACCATTGATTCGTTCCGTTTATTTCTCACATGTACATTTTTTAACTTGATTTATCTAATTAGCCTGCACTCACAAGTATTCAATGGGATCACTTAAACGAGATAGTTTATGTTGTCTTTGATGATATCTCGTTGTGTCGTTCGCTGCTCACTCTGATCGCTCCTCTCTGTGTGGTTGTATGCATAATCGCGCAAGCATGGATGCTTTGCCGTTGCAACAAGCATTGACTGTATGTGTTTGTTCTTCTGTCTGTTCAATATTCATGAGTTAAATTTGTCTTTTTTCTTATTCTTCTGTTTTTTAAACCATCCTCTCACTAGTGACTATTTATTTTTTATTTCATTTCGCGTTCTGTCAGTCTTTGTGCATATGTCAAGTCAGTTTGGTGACTCGGTTGCACTTGGACACCTTTAGTACGATTGCAAGTTGACTTCACGAAATCAAACTAATCGGATATGTCTTTGACTTGAGAGAGCAAACACATTCAAGAACATTAGTTTTGCACTCGCTAATTCTTTGCCGAACTCTGCCGTTTACCCTTGATCTGAGCGTTCACTGTTTGTTGTCTCTCTCTCTCCCCTCTCTCTCTCTCTCTCTCTCTCTCTCTCTCTCTCTCTCTCTCTCTCTCTCTCTCTCTCTCTCTCTCTCTCTCTCTCTCTATCTCTCTATCCCTCTCACTCTCCTTTCACATCATTCAGTGCATTTTGTTGCACATTTACCAAATATTGTGATAACCGTTTCCTTTGGTCTATCCGTTCTATCCATAAGTTATATCTTTTTTTAATTTTTGTTCTACTTTTCACTTCGAAACCTCTCCACTCGCACATGATCATCTGTCATCTTATCGCACGTCTGTCTGTGTTTGTTCTTGTTTGTGTTTGTCCGTTTTCCTCAATATTTAATGCTTGGTCTCGTGTCTTCGATGTTTTCACCGTGGGTGGCTGCATCTATTTTCCTCTTAAAGTCTGTTTCCATCAGTGTCTATATGATTAGGCAATGATGCTGTTGGTGAGCACTAATTATAATTATCATAGTTACTTGTGTTCTTCGTCTTCATCATGATGAACACAAGTTTTATTCGAAATAGTTTTAATCACTCACTCGGATATTTTAGCATCGTATGAACAGTGTAGTCAGACTTTTTGTCTTGAATCATCTTCTGTTTTGGTTTCGCACATTACCTAATTGATTCAATTTGATTAGTATGACTCGCGCTCGTATTTCTTCCTTTGGAATATTATTTAATTGATGTTATGCCTGTCTTTTCGTGTATCAGTGCTTGTATGTTTAGGTCTAGTTTCAATCTGTGCAATTCTACACTGCACACACCAAGCGCAAGCCATTCGAATGTATGCGAACTTGTGTGAGTGTGAGTCTGTTGGTTTGTTGGTGTTCCCGCTTTCCCTCGTTTGTCTCTATATTTACATACAGAACCGACAGACTTGTTCGGTTGGTGTGTTCAGTTATGTGTTCAAAGTGGCAGCAAGTGTTAGTAATTGTCTCATAAATAATCGAATTATTTGTCTAACTCATGATCCTACGTTGAGTGCCCGTCTGTACTCATCATCAACATCATCATCATCAAATGTCGTATGTAAGTCCGTCTGTATATGTTCTTCTCTGTGTGCTCTCAGTCTTTTGCTTTTGGTGACTTGTTCCAATTCGTTCACCATCAACTCAACTGGACACCGCATTTGGTTTGCCATTAAAGACTTTTTACGACTAATGCAGTTGGCAGTGAATTTGCATTTACGATTACTTGGGTGAGAAGGGCAGAGTTGAGAGATGAGGTGAGTGCGGCTCAGAGAGTGTTGGCACTTTGATCACACCGCAACCAGAAAGTTTATGATTTGAGTCGAATTGGTTGTTTGTTTCGATTGATTATTGGTCGTTTGGTTGAGCCTCTCGTACAGACAAAACACTATGCTTATTTGTTTGGTCAATTCAATCGGTTTATGTGTCTTTGTGTGCATGTGCTTTGCTCGGGTGGTAGCTTGATGTGTTCTCTCGTTTAGTAATGGAACATAAATAACCGAATTAGTTCTCAGAGTCAGAGAGAGAGAGAGAGAGAGAGAGAGAGAGAGAGAGAGAGAGAGAGGGAGAGGGAGAGGGAGAGAGAGAGAGAGAGAGAGAGAGAGAGAGAGAGAGAGGGAGAGGGAGAGAGAGAGAGAGAGAGAGAGAGAGAGAGAGAGAGAGAGAGAGAGAGAGAGAGAGAGAGAGAGAGAGAGAGAGAGAGAGAGAGAGAGAGAGAGGAGAGAGAGAGAGAGAGAGAGAGAGAGAGAGAGAGAGAGAGAGAGCGCGCGCGTTAGGGAGTTTGTGCCTTTCTCTCCCTCCCTCCCTCTCCCTCTCTCTCCCTCTCTCTCTCTCTCTCTCTCTCTCTCTCTCTCTCTCTCTCTCTCTTTCTCTCAATTGACTTTTAATATTTGCACTCGTCATAATCGTCGAACTAATCATTCGCCTCTGAACAGATAACATACACCACAGCCTCGAAAAATTTAAGTCGTATTAACAAAATTAGCTCTGTTTGCTTGTGTCCCTCATTAAACGGCGTGAAAATGCAAATAACGACCAAATGGGTACAGTCATAAAGATGTCAATAAGAGAGTAAGGCTGCCTATCCCTCACCAAAAGACAGATGTACATAAAAAACTACAGGAAAAACTCACTTTTGTTCAAATCAAACTTAAATTTCAACGAAACTAAGGGTGCTTTTTTATTCGTTTTTTAGTATGAAAGCAATTGAAAGCATCCAATACTAAATGCACATTAAAGTTTAGCCTAAGCACAACTGGGAGCAGGGTCACAAAGCGACTTTGACTTGAGAGTATTTACGATGAGTTCGGTTGTGTCTGTGCGAGTCTTTATGTTCTCGATTGCACAGACATTCGAGTGCTTTAGTTTTATTGGTTCTCATGAACATAATCGGTTTTTGAATGTGACAACATATGGCTAGTGATCAAGTAGTAATGTGCACTGGGTGACATAACCCAAGGCGGCAAAGCAAACGCTATTTGCGTTCGTTTAAAAAAAATTAAAAAAAAGTATACACCATCGACAGATCTCTGTCTGATGTGTTTGCCACACTCTCCACTCCATTTCTGACAGTTGCTATTGACAGAACAGTAATACTAAAAACATAGGTGGATCAATAGTAGCCATATTTCACATTGGGACGTAATAGGGTCAAGTTTGAGCTCATCAAATCACAACCAAATTTATGAACTTTGTTCATTTGCACTTTCTATTTTCATGCTACCACTAACCGAACCCATCAAACATGCATCATCAGTCTGTTTGCGAGTTGTTTCTCTCACTGTTTGACTAATTTATTATTAGAACTCCGCTTATTATCATACATTTCAGTTCGGTTAGTCTATTTGCATGTCTGTGTGTGTCTGTGTGTGCACAATCATAATTTGTTGTCTCGTGTGTGTCATCTATATTACTTCTCATCACTGGCTTCATCAATTTTCAAATATCGTTTAGCGGTCAGACGGTCTTTATCGAGTGTGCCTCGTGTCTTCCAGTACGTTGAATGAGGTATTTTGGCTGTTTGTTGGTGATCAATTCTTCTTATACGCGGACGCATGTATCATACTTTCCCTCTCTGTCCTTGTTCGTCGATTTTTCATTTTGGTTTGAGTTTGTTCGTTTCCACATGTCGTGTGTTTGCCTTGTTTGTTCGTTTAAAATCACTCGAATCACTTCATTCGACTTTGACATTCTCCCCAGTCGTCAAGTCACTTTTCAGCCCATCTCTCCCCTCTCCGAAATAGTTTGCATCTCAATTTCACTAATTGATATAATACTCAAATTTTATCGGTTTTATGTTTTTTAGCTTTCACTTTATCACTTTCATTCTCGCTCAATTTGTAGCCCTCTGCATAGTGCAATGAACAGTATGTGTGCATTGCATGCATTCATTTTACACTTTGAACACACACACAATTTATGTACGTGTGCTAGTCGGGTGGTTGGTTGGTTGTGTCTGTGTAAGTGCTCGCTGCTTCAGTCAGTCACTCACTGGCTTTCACACTCTTCGTACGCAACGATTTCAGTTTCTCGCTCGTTCGTTTGTTCTCGTTTTTCTTCTCATGGCTCGAAGCCTTCAATGTGTCTCGTTTTGTGTGTGCTCTATCTATTTCAATTTGCCTCTTCTGATTTGCTTGCCAAACGAGAGTGAGAGTGATTGAGCGATTATCAACTCATCGGTGTCATCGTAGTCGTATGACAATTTTGTACTTCTTCAAGAAGATGAGACTTGGCTGTGTAGTTGTATGTGTCTAGTTTTGAGTTTGTTCTAACAAGTCGCCCTTTTCACTATCACTACGTTATCGTCTGTCTCGCGTGGTTCGTATATACGGCTTCACTCTTTCCCTTGAACAGTCTAAATCCTCAAACTTCTCGTATCTAATCACTGGGATTTTGTTGATTTTTTTACTAATCAGATGCCATTTTTTGTCTGTTCTATTCGAACAGTCACCGAACCATTGGTTTCTCGTTTGCCATCGTATCGTTAACGACTCATTCTCATTTCCTCACGGAATACTACGCTCCTTAACTTTTCGGCCCAAAGGTCAAACTGTTTACGTTAACATTTGAATATACATTTTGGTTGTTGTGTGCTCACAATTGCCATTTGTCATCATACTACTGCTTCTACTACAACCAGATCACGGTAAGTTTCGTATTTTTACGAGCGCGCGCGGCATTACGTTCTCTATTTGATTAGTGAATAACGAGAGAGAGAAAGAGAGAGAGAGAGAGAGAGAGAGAGAGAGAGAGAGAGAGAGAGAGAGAGAGAGAGAGAGAGAGAGAGAGAGAGAGAGAGAGAGAGAGAGAGAGAGAGAGAGAGAGAGAGAGAGAGAGATTGCACTTTGAGTGAAGTGTGAGTGTGTTTTCGTACAACATGACAAAACTATCTGTCACATATAAGAACTTTGGTCCAAATCACACCAACTTGATGAAATCGAATTGAGTAATCCATCAAACAAATATCTATTTGCCATTACTGAGAGTCTCAATTGACGCACACATGCCCGCACTTTCACTCGAATTAGTAAATGACATTTAGTTGAAAATTATGAAGTAATCCTAATTTCATTTCTGTGTGGTACAACTGAGAGCTTGATTGTTGTTGACTGTTTATTTTCCTCTCTTCTATGACAGAAATCGTTAAACAATATATACTAAAGTGTACTCAGTTTGTTTGGTTTCGACTGTAAACTTCTACCGAACCGAGCCCATTGAGACATTCGATTAGTGTTCGGTGTTTGAGTTGTGCAAGTGTGAACACGAACTCATTATCTCCTTAATCTTTAATATAACCCATCCCTGCACACCATCATCATCATATTACATAAAACAATACTTCTATTGTGCACACAATTGAATAAGATTGGACTAGAATAGCTTTCAAATGAAGTAAACCAATTAGCACACTACCATTACTACTACTCACTTACCTAACAAGGCCCTCTTTAGTTCAACCATAACAACAAACGATTTCTTTCGGTCTTAAACCATTGCTTCACTTCTCTTTTTTACAACAACAAAAAAACGCAAAAAATTAACCGTCTCGTAATTGCAGTACAACAGAGCGTATATTATTTACCGCACACACACACAAACACAATCCAACTACCAAGCAGGCACACACAGAGACAGGACACAACACTCGCGTGCAAGTCGATCTTATCGTTCGTTTCTCGCATGTGCTTGTACTTTTCGTTTCATTCGATGTGTGCACTGATTGAGTTCACCTTCACTTACCAGTCCAGTAAAATGTGATCATTGATGCGGTTACCTGTTCGGTTGTCTGGGTCGCCAATGGCAAAATAAACATCTCCTTACATTTAAATATTTGTCGTTGTTTGTCGCATTGGCTTCTTCATGTAACACTCAATTGGTGTAATATGAATGTCTTCATATGTGTGTATTCTATTTACTATTCAAATTCAGTCAATGTTCTGACAGATTTGATTTCATGTCCGAAATCGACAACTTGACCTTTGATACATTACATTGTGTTGTTCTTCCCAATAGTTCGTGTTTGTGTGCACACGTGGTTTATCTTGTAATCTGATTGACCTGGTTAGACCTTACTCGAAAGTGTTCGATCATCTAAACGAGATCGTATATGTGGCTTGTGATGATGATGACTCTGTTTGCTCTTCATTCCACTCTCTCCACTCTGTGCAGTAGTGTACGCTCGCTCATTAATGTGACTGTGTGTGTTTGTGTGTGTCGGTCGTTGTGTCTGTTCAATATTCATGAGATATATTTTCCTTCGTTCCCTCTTTTTCTTGAATTTTTGAAACCATCCTCGCACTCGTGATTATTCGTTCTATTATTTTTATCGCGTGTCGCTTTCTGTCTATCTGTCTGCATATGTCTTGTCAGTTTGTTGTGTCGGTTGCAGTTTGGATACCTCTCGTGCTATTGCAAGTTGAGCTCACCAAATCTGATTAATCTGGTCTGTTGTTTATTGAATACAAAAGTCTTAGACTTTGTGTTTGACTTAGTTTGATTGATTTTGGTGAAATTGTGGAAATGTTTTCTCTCTCTCTCTCTCTCTCTCTGTCTCTGTCTCTGTCTCTCTCTCTCTCTCTCTCTCTCTCTCTCTCTCTCTCTCTCTCTCTCTCTCTCTCTCTCTCTCTCTCTCTCTCTCTCTCTCTCTCTCTCTCTCTCTCTCTCTCTCTCTCTCTCTCTCCCTCTCTCTCTCTCCCTCCCACTCTGCACTCACACCACTTGGTGCACTCTCGTATCATTTTGTTCGCCTGTAAATGTTCTCTTCTGTGTGTTCTTCGTCTTCTGCTTTTCGGCGCTTATTTCGAAGCCTTCAAAAAAAACTCCACTGGTCTCTGCATTTGGTTTGCCATTAAAGATTTTTACTACTTTTGCAGTAGGGAGTGTATGAATTTGGAGAGATTATGTGAGTGCGGTTGGTCGGCACTTTGACCACTCTACAACCAACAAGTTTATGATGTGAATCTAATTGGTTGTTTCGATCGATTATTGGTCGTTTTGTAGAGCCTCTCAGACAGCAAAACACTATGCACATTTGCATGGCCAGTTCAATCGGTTTATGTGTCTGTGTGTGTGTGTGCATGTGCTTTGCTCGGGTGGTGTGTTGCTGTACTCTTTCGTTTAGTTATGCCACATAAATAACCGAATTAGTTCTCCGAGTCGGACAGAGGCACAAAACTCCCAAACGCTCTCTCAATTGTCTTTTCATATTTGCACTCTTCATAATCGTCGAACTAGTCAATCACTTCTGAGTAGATAAATAATAATACCACACAGATTCGTAATAACAAAATTAGCGCTATTTGCTAGAGGTCGGTGCATTTGAACGTCTTGTGTCTCGCACTATACGGTGTGAACATGCAGATGCAAATATCCATCAAATTACCACAGCCATAAAGATGTCAAGTGAGGGCAGACCCGTCTCCAACCGACAGATGCATAAATAGACTGCTGGGAGAAACTCAATCTTTTTAAAATGAAATAGCTATTTGAACGGAGGGTGCTATTTTATTAGTCTGTTCGCCTCATTTCAATTGAAAGCACACAAAAGTTAGCTTAATGCACCACATGGAGATAGAACACAAAGCGAATTACGAGCCTTTCGATGCGTTCGGTTGGGTCTGTACGAGTCTTTATGTTCTCGATTGCACAGACATTCGAGTGAGGAAGTTTTATTATGATAGGTTCTCATGAATATAATCTTCCTCTTAATGTGTCAACATATGGCCAGTGATCAAGTAGTAATGTGCACATAACCCAAGGCACAGAATTAGACTCGATTTGTGTTTGTGCTAATAAACACAAAGTGCACGCACATTTCATTACACATCAGACAGAACTCTGTTTTATGTCTGTTGTGTTTGGCAATATCTCCACTTAAAGACGGAAAAGTGATACTGATGATAAAGAGGTGATCGATGGTAGACAAAGTTCACCAAGTGAGATAATAAGGTCAAGTTCAAGCTCACCAGCTCACAGGCACATTGATGAACTTTTCACTTTTCCACTTTCACCCACTCCGAGTAGAGAGCTTCCGAGCTATTGATGTTTTTGTTAACAATTCTATTTGTTTATCTTTGTGCACACACAGACAGACAGACAGATAGACCCATACACATGCACATCGATTTAGTTGTCTTTCTATTAATGGTTTTATTATTGTTTAGACAGAGAGAGAGAGAGAGAGAGAGAGAGAGAAAGGGCGAGAGAGAGAGAGAGAGAGAGAGAGAGAGAGAGAGAGAGAGAGTGAGAGAGAGAGTGAGAGAGAGAGAGAGAGAGAGAGAGAGAGAGAGAGAGTGAGAGTGAGAGAGAGAGAGAGAGAGAGAGAGAGAAAGAGTGAGAGAGAGAAAGAGAGAGTGAGAGAGAGAGAGAGAGAGAGAGAGAGAGAGATGAGTTTGAAGTGGTGCAATGAGAAAACAAACTTTTCTCTTAATAGTCTTTGTATGTGTCTTGATATAATAATGAGGGCCATTTAAATGCAGATTGTGTAGTGAGTCTGTGGGGAATGATGAGCAATAATAATGTTCATTTACAAACTTTTGAATTGTTGGTAATTCATTTAATGATGAGCGTCTATTAGAACTCTTCAATTCGTTTAATTAGCTATGTAGGGCGAGTGTCAGTGTAATTGTGTGTTTGTACCTAAAAAGACGTGCACACCACAATCATTCAGACTTAGGCATCCAATTTAAAAGAGAGTTAAAAATGTTATTATGAATTGACTTACAGACCAGGATTTAAACAATAAAACCGATAGATTACTTGCACAATTGAATCTAATTTCTTAATAACCACACACACACACTCAATCTTATGTCGTTCTTTCATTGAGTTCGATCGGCTTCGGTTATGATCTATGGGTTCATTATGGTGACATTGGGTTTGATAGTAATCGTTTTTTTCTGCATCACATGCATCATCAGTCAGTCTGTGTGCGAGTTGTGTATGTAGTAGTGTTTGAACAATTTTGATTTATAATTATTATTCAAATCTGATTCATGCATAGGGACACGCACACATATGCACACTTCGATTATCATTACTTTGCCTTCACCGTTTGATTAATTTATTAATAGCACTCCCCTTATTATCATACATTTCGGTACGGTTTGTCTATTTGCATGTCTGTGTGTCACTGACATAATTTGTTGTCTCGTGTGTGTCATATTTCTTACTTCTCATCACTGGCTTCATCAATTTTCAAATATCGTTTAGCGGTCAGACTATTGAGTGCGCCTCTTGTCTTCCAGTACGTTGAATGAGGTATTTTTGTTGTTTGTTTGGTGATCAATTTTTCTTCTAAGCTGACGAATGTATCATATTTTCTCTCTCAGTCCTTGTTCATCGATTTTTCATTTTGGTTTGAGTTTGTTCGTTTGCATATGTTGTGTGTCTGTCTGTTTGTTCGTTTAAAAGTACTCGAATACAAATCACTTGGTTAGACTTTGACATTCTCCCCAGTCGTCAGTCGTCAAGTCACTTTTAAGCACATCTCCTCTCTCCGAAGTAGTTTGCATCTCAATTGCACTAATTGATATACTACCATCATATCGGTTTTATGTCTTTTTAGCTTTCACTTTATCACTTTCATTCTCACTCGTTTTGGTTGTCTTTTGCAAAGTGTAATGCACAGTATGAGTGCATTGCATGCATACATTTCACACTTTGCACACACACACACAATTTATGTACGTGTGCTAGTCGGGGGGCTTGATTGGTTGTGTCAGTGTGAGTTGTTAGCTTGCAGCATCAGTCAGTCAGTCGCTGGCTTTCACTCGCGGAGCATGTCTCTCTCATTCGTTCCTTCGTTCGTTCGTTCATGTTCTCTCGCATAACATCGCCCGAAGCCGTCAATGTGTCTCGTTTTGTGTGTTCTCTATCTATTTCAATTATCTGCTCGTGATTTGCCAAACGAGAGTGAGAGTGATCAACTCGTCAGTGTCATCGTAGTTGTTTGAGTATTTTGTTGCTTCTTCATGAGACTGAGTAGTTGTGTGTGTGTGTGTCCACTTTTGTGTTTGTTCGCACTTTGCACATTCACAACGTTATCGTCACCCTGATTCGAGTGGTTCGTATATACGGCTTCACTCTTTCTCACTTGAACAGTCCAAGCACATTACATTTTCATATCTAATCACTGGGTTTTGTTCATTTTTTCACTAATCAGATGCCAATTTTTTCTATTTGCACAGTCACCGAGCCATTGGTTTCTCGCTTGCCGTCGTATCGTGAACAACTCGTTCTCATCTCCTCTCGGACTATTACACTCCTCAACATCTCAGCCCAAAGGTCAAACTGTTTACGTTAACATTTGAATATACTTTTTGGTTGTTGTGTGCTCTCATCTCTCTCACTCTAATCAACTAATCAACTAACTTTTACTGTACACTTCTTCATTATTAACACATTAACACACTCACAATTGGCATTTGTCATCATACCACAACTACTAAATCACGGTAAGTTTTACATTTTCACGAGCGCGCGCGGCATTGCGTTCACTATTTGATTATCGAATTGCGATTTATCGGTTATTTGATTGAGACTTCGTATTGAGACTATTACTTCTATGAACCAAGTTGAGGTACTAGTTTTCAAGTAATAATTTGAGTTTATACTGTTTGTTGAATTGTTTAATGAATAGCGGGAACGACGAAAGGCGAGTGCCATCCAAGTGATGATTAATTTGCGCTAAAGTGTGCGAGTAGGAGAGAATTATTCTGTTAGTGTGATTAAACGGAATTCTCGCGTTCTTCAAAATGTCAAGGTCCTTTTACCCAAAACAGAAGACAGTCACTTTAGGTGATATTAAACACAATAAAGAAAGAGACTTGGGGTTAGTGTTTCGATATCGAAACAAACATATTATCATCACTCAATGCGCGAAAGAAGTAGAAAGCAATTGACACGATAGACCAAAAAGTGAAAGTAAAACTATGATAAAATTATATAAACAGAGAGAGAGAGAGAGAGAAGAGAGAGAGAGAGAGAGAGAGAGAGAGGCACATCACCGCACACTGTGCATACACACAAACAGTACAAGCTTATACGAACAATCAATGATGATAAAGATACATAGACAGACTCGTAAAATGACAAATCCGAGCGAACAGAGAAACGTGTGTCTGTCTGAATGTGTACAAAACGCATACAATTTAATATTCGAAATTCGAATTCGAAGAGAAACCCGAAACAACACTAAATTAAGCCATACGAACAAGCACACACACACACACACACACACACACACATACCCTCTCGTACTGTTAATGATCTAATCGAAATTAGAACACATTAAGCACAGCAACCAAACCAATTACAACATTCTAATTCGTCATTACACGTGAGACACACTGACGCGCAAACACACACACACACTTTTACTAGAATAAACTAATGACATTTAGTTTGAAATTAATATAAAATGATTCTAATTCTTATTTTTATTTCGGTGTTGTACAACTACGAGTGAGAGACTGTTGTTGTATTTGCCAGTAGCTTTTTCTCGGCCTTAACGCAAAACGATAATTACAACTTAATCATAATAAAGGTTAGCTTAGTTTGTTTAGTTTCGACCGAAAACTGCTAATTCAACGAGACACTCGATTTGTGTTCATATTTACACGAACTCATACTACACTTAATAATACCTAACCCTACAAAACGCATACAATTTAATATTCGAAATTCGAATTCGAAGAGAAACCCGACACAACACTAAATTAAGACATACGAACAAGCACACACACACACACACACACACACACACACACACACACACACACACACACACACACACACACACACACACACACACACACACACACACACACACACACACACACACACACACACACACACACACACACACACACACACACACACACACACACACACACACACACACACACACACACACACACACACACACACACACACACACACACACACACACACACACACACACACACACACACACACACACACACACACACACACACACACACACACACACACACACACACACACACACACACACACACACATTACACACACATACACACACACTCACACAATTGAACAATTTGCTCAAATTTTAATAAATAATTCTTTTCGAATATTTGAGAAATGTCTATTTTTGTGTTTGTGTGCTTTTTGTTGTTGTTGTAGTTTTCGATCAAATCGTTTTATCATGATTTTGTCACGCTCCTCTGTTTGGTTAGTTCTAAGAAAATTTCTATTTGAGCACTTTCGAGTAACATTTCGCAACTATCCCAATGATTACAGTCTAGATCATATACCGTTAATCAAATCATTGTGGTAGGAAAGAGTTCGGTCACAGTAGTTTTCTTTTTCTTTTATTTCAATCTCCCTCTCATACAACAACCCGAACAAACAGTCAAATACATTTGTCTGCTTGCGAGTAAGTAGGTATGTCTGTGTTTGTTAGTTTAGTTTCCATTATTACTATTTCATATTTGCATTGCATTGCTATTTGCATTTGTGTCTGTCTGTCTGTTTGTGTGCTGTGTTTAATATTTTGTCTCATCTATCATCACTTCTCATCATTGGCCGCATCAAATATCACTTTGCCGGCAAATTGAGTTTGTCGGTCATTATTGAGCGCCCATCTAGCTTTCCTGTTTGGGTTAGATGAGAATTTTCGTTTTTTGTACTCAATTCTCAATCCGAAAGTAATCAAACGAGTAATTGAAGGCACACTAGTGTGTTCATTTTGTCTTCGACCTTCTCTCGCTCGCTCGCTCGCTCTCTCTCTCTCTCTCTCTCTCTCTCTCTCTGTCTGTCTGTCTCTCTCTCTCTCTCTCTCTCTCTCTCTCTCTCTCTCTCTCTCTCTCTCTCTCTCTCTCTCTCTCTCTCTCTACATACTACATATCATCTCACTCTATCTCTCTCTATATATATATATCTACTATATCATTATATATTTATGTCTCATACTATATACTATTCCTATATATATGTATATATATACATCTATATATATATATATCTATATATAATATCTCTCTCTCTCTCTCTCTCTATCTCTCTCTCTCTATTCTCTCTCTCTCTCTATATCTCTATAATCTATCTATCTCTTATCTCTCTACTCTAATCCTCTCTCTCTGTCCATCTGTTGCCTCTCTCTCTCTCTCTCTCTCTCTCTCTCTCTCTCTCTCTCTCTCTCTCTCTCTCTCTCTCTCTCTCTCTCTCTCTCTCTCCTCTCTCTCTCTCTCTCTCTCTCTCTCTCTCTCTCTCTCTCTGTATCTTAGTTAAATTGATTTTGTCCAATTGAGACCAATCATATTTTTTCCTTTAAAATCATCTACGACGTCAGAGATGAACTTTGTCTATTGGTTTTTATATTTCGTTCTTCTTCTTTTTTTTCTTTTAGTACAGTCAGGCAGTGTGTTCACTTTCGCTTAAATACTTCTTTTTGTCATAAGGAGAAAGCGAAATTGGTTTTTGTTTTGTTGTTATATATGCTTTTGGAGTCTTCTTTCGCATAGACGGGTTCGATTCCTCTGTGTTCGTGTGTGTAGAGAGAGAGAGAGAGAGAGAGAGAGAGAGAGAGAGAGAGAGAGAGAGAATTTGCTGTTATTTTGTTGTTTTGTCTGTTTGTTTGCTTAATGCCGGTAACCGAGTGCTCCAAGTGTTCCAAGTGGTTCCCGTTGTCATGGGTTTTGTGTCATTAATTATCCTGCCTGACTTATGTGACTTGTGTGACATACAGAATAAGTAGACTAGTTTTTTCTCTAGTAAGTGAATCTTAGTATTCCGATTACTAGTACCGTAGGTTGTCATGACATTTCGGTTTGTTTGTGCTCCCTTTCTTCTTGTGTTTTTACTTTTTTCCTTTCTACTCTCACTCACTCACCATCATCGGAGGGACCTACACGATTGGCTAACGAAGGAACGTTCCATCCCCCTTATTTTGTTTTTGATGAAATGATGCTCTCGTTGGAACCAATTCCTTCATGGAATATTTAGTCAGCCACCACTTTGTACAGTTCCATTTTGTTATTTTTGCTGTTGCTTTGTACTGTTTGTGTGTGTGTGTGTGTGTGTGCTCGCATACTTTGCTCATACACTCTCGTGGTGGTGTTCTCTCACTCACCAATTCTGGTTAGTCTAGAATATGTGCCGCACTCGAATCCTTCTCACTCTCGTTCTCTGCTCGTACCGTTACAGCCACATTCTCGGCCGTTCCGTTTTGACATTGAAAGTTTGCGATAGTGCCGCACTGGGTCACAAGATCCGAGAAAGTCAATTGACCATCTAATTGACTCATCTCCTTTTCACTTATCTGTGTGTCACACCGGTCACGGGTTTTCATCTATGGTGAGTAGTAGTTTGTATGCATTCCATATGCTCGCTCTATGTCTGTCCGTTTGTCCGTACATGTGTATTCCACAAGTGCAATTTCCGATGATTGGCTAATTGATTGTAATCAATGGTCCTGAGTTGAACATCTCACTCAGCCCCGCATCCTAATTAGTACCGTGTCCTTTAGACCCCCATTCTGCCCCCAAGCGAGTCTTTCCCCTTACCCTTCCATCCATATTCGATTGTCTGCATATGCGATGCTTCTCACTCCAATCCATTCATTCCATCCCCTTTCCCATCATCTTCCTTCGCTCCTCAATTTCTCTCTCAATTTGCAAATACATTGAACATGGCTGGCTTGTGTTTGTGTGTGTTCATTCTATGTACATGTAATTGCTCGATGTGTGTGTGTATGTGTTTGGAAGTGCCAGTCAGTCAGTCATCGGACCGCTCTATCTCTAGACACTCACACACACACAGTTGTTGGCCAATTAGTTAGCTATTCGCCGCTCTCGCCCGTCTCGCTTACTCGTTGGAGGTTTATGTTGGTTCAATCTGTCTCAATTGGCTCATTTGTCACCCAAAAGTGTAATTGACTCGTGTGCGTTTTCGTCGTTTTCTCTTAATCAATGAGATTACACGGTGAACACTGTTTGCACTATTCTCTCTCTCTCTCTCTCTCTCTCTCTCTCTCCCTCAATACTCATTCGGTTCGCATACACAGCACCCCAACATTTGTTCGCCCCTAAGCTAGACATACACTCTAACTCATACTCAACATAACAGATTCATATCTAATCACCCACTCGGGTTTCAATTGCTTCGCACTATCACACTAATGTATATATGTTTTGACAGCGCAATTCAATCACTCAAGTCATCATCATTGGTTGGCCTCTGTTGCATCTCTGCCGCATATTCGATCTCAGTCCTTCCTGATACCAATCGAGTGACATATCGAACACCGTGTCACTTCATTTCATCGGACTCACACGGTAGGTGTTTGTTTTCTGTTGCTCGCGCCCCCTTATATCTACTATTGATCAGATGAACGTTTCTGTTCGATAGTTCAACGCTTTTGCATTGCGAAACGCGCGCGCGTTCGATCATTTTGTTGTCCGAACACACTCGTCCTCTCGGCATTCGCTAGAATGATCGCATTGTCACACTTTAAAGGATCGGTCCCGTGTGAGGTTGCGAGATTGAGGGTCCTCCAGTCATTGTGTGTCACCACTTAGTGTTCGGGAATTTCTCGATAATTACAACCGTCGTTAAGTGATCCTCCAAAATGAATGGAGTGGTCTGCCTTGAGAGCGGCTTAAGACGAGAGACTGAGCCCAGTTGGTGAACGTCAGGCCAATAAGTCCTTGACAACACATTGCGACCTTAATTACCATATTGTCCCTTACCCCTCGCGGTGCGGTGCAATTCAAGCTATACGAGTAGGACTTGAAGCGAGCTAGCTAGGACAGTCATAAAATAATATGAATGTGAACGCACACACTATGTGCCCATGGACCGTGACTAATGAAACAGGCTCGAGTCGGTCTGATTTGGCTTGCTTGTGAAAGCTAAGCTAACTTATTGTTCGGTTCAATATTGAGATTGGTAGTGTCACCGCGCGCTCTCTTGCTAATCGTTTTACGGCCACTATCCTAAGACCTTGGCCAAATTGAATAGAGGCAATTAAGCTCAATCGTTTGTTATCTTTGCTCGTTCTCACAAACTCCCTTCAATGAGGACAAATCAGCACGCGGTGCAATAAATCGCTTAGTCCTCACCGTCTCTCTTTTACGGTCCTAACTCTCTCCCTCTCTCTCTCTCTCTCTCTCTCTCTCTCTCTCTCTCTCTCTCTCTCTCTCTCTCTCTCTCTCTCTCTCTCTCTCTCTCTCTCTCTCTCTCTCTCTCTCTCTCTCTCTCTCTCTCTCTCGGAATTCACGCACATTGCGTCGCACATAATGCGAATCTTGTGTGCCAAAGCGGCCCTAAGTGCAATTTGAGACCTTATGCGCGATTGAGAGGCTTTGTTAAACAATAAAGCCCCAACAACTCTAAGTGGGTACCATTAAGGGAGAGGCTCGGCAGGGCACTCTACTCATTGTGTGTGTCACCGTCCAGCTGCGCTTACGGACGGTGTCTGTCACGACAGGACAAATCTGTAAAGCGGCCAAAAAGCTATTTCGGACACTTATCTTAGATTGCAATCAGCAGCTACAGACACAAAAGTCTCGTGTCTCCATAGGCCCCAGGAGTGGTCATTATCTCACTGCGATTCAATTATGCCATGGATTAGTGTGCGTGCGTCTATATGATCGCTCAATTATTTGCTTTTCTGATCACTAATTGAGAAAATTTTACAGGATTCTGTAGGAATTGTCTCATTAGTGAATATGTTCAATTGAACGTTTCCATACTCAAATATATTAACTATGACAAATCATAACTTAGTGGATCATTTTTACTCTACTTCTCTTCTTTCTTTTTCATTTCCTTTGTTCCTCTCCCGTTCTCCCTCACTCGTTTTATTAATTTTCGATACCTCTCAATCTCACTACTTTCCATCGGTCCTCTCTCTCTCTCTCTCTCTCTCTCTCTCTCTCTCTCTCTCTCTCTCTCCAATTTCTCTTTATTACCTCTATCTCTTTCTCCCAACACTCTGACTCAATCCACAACCCTAGAGAGTATGTACGTCTCTTGGTTCATTTTGTTTGATACTTTTGATCGGTTCTTTCCAATAATTCAAACCTTAGTTTGCATCAAGTGCATGAATTGTACTGCTCAATTTGTATCACTTTAAAATTGATTCCCAAGCGATTGAAATCTTTTACACTCGATCATATTTGTTCCATTTGTTAAAGTGGCTTTTAGTGTTCGAAATTGTGCCAATAGCAACACACTAAATATTAGTTCTTTGGATAAACGTACTGACTATGGTCTTCTTATTTGTTCTTTAAAGGTAGTTCGTGATCGAAACGAACAAATATTTTTTAGTTTACGCTGCATTGTTGTTTAAACAATGTCAAACATGGAATTAGGTGATAAAATGGAACTTCAACACGACGTTCACAAAGATCTCATTGAGCACCATGAGCCCGAACCTATTAACAGTCTCCACGATGGAGCTCAATCTCAAGAGATCTCAAATGAATCTCAAAGGTTTGTATGCATAAATCCAAACTGGGACATTACATAACCAGAGCTATGTTGTATTTAAAGTGAGATTTCTATTGCTGAATCGCCGAAAGGTCCACTCACAGAAGTCTTCCCAGATAATGACGTGGGAACTGAGACACAGACCAAAAAGCGTGTTATTAGGAAAGCAAAAAAGCAAACAGAAATTGACTTATTTGACTCGGCTAAAATTGAGGCTGAGCTAAATGCAATGCTCGAAGTAGTGTACGCCAAAAGTTATAATACAACCGTGACTAGAATTGAAGGCATCCTCATCGAGGTGGATGGAATTTCAACTTTGAATTCCAATGAGTACGTAGACGGTTCGGTACGTTTTAGTGTTGTGAGATTTTAGCTATTCAATTGGCATAATTCATTTGTACACTAACGTAGATAATCGACGCGTACTTAAAAATGATTTTGAAACGCAACGAAACCAATCTCAGATTGGTTGCGTACAATTCTTCAACATTTGATTGTCGAAAAATGCAAATGAATTCAAACAAAAATGTCAACCCCTTTGCGTTTGACATTGTTTTCATTCCTGTGTTGAAAACTGGAAAAGAGAGAGGCATAGATAGCAAATTTAATGCCGGACACTGGGTGTTGGTGGTAAGTTTTCGTGACAACATACTCGCGCATGTATTGGTGGTAAATTGATTGATTATGCTCCTTTAGGTCATCCATATGGAAACTAAGAAAATCGAGTTTTATGACTCAATGTTAGGGAAACACTCTGAAATTACAAAAGAAATTGAGCGTTTTTTGAAGCAAGATGCGGCAGTTCGCAAGTTGGAACCTTATACAGACGGTTGGACCATTGTGAAAATGGTGGAAATACCACAGCAAGGGCCCAGTTACAACTGTGGTGTTTTTGTTTGCAAATATGCCGAATACATCGCACTTGGTCAAACAGAATTCGATTTCGGTGAAGTAAGTGGATTTAATGCATTTTTTGCGAACGCGCGCGCACAGTGAACCGAACAAGGTTAAACTAATTAACGCCATGTACTACTGTTATACTTAGCCTTCAATGAATTCTGCTCGCATGCAAATGCAATACGAGATGCTCAAATTTGGCGAAATAGATACAAATATTGCCAAGGATATGAAGTCTGCATTGAACAAATTCCACATTGAAAAGTCCCAAGTTCAACCAGTGGGCAAGCCTAGGGGAAAGCGAGCACGTGAGAGGGTTTGGAAAGATTGGAAACGTAAGCCTCGAGACTCGGGTTATGCCACTCGATCTAGGATGGCTTGTGTGGAAGCCACTTCCAAGGAGAATAAGGCAGACAGTTCGCCTGCCCCAACTAACTCTCCATGCAGCTCGGGTTTTCCATATTCTGGAGAGTTCTTTCTGACTGAGGATGCACAGTCACTGGTTGACCAATTGTCTGAAACTGAGGCAGCTAATTTCTCTGCTGCCAATTCCCCAATGTCAAACGAGTCTACTTTGGAATCGTCTTGGTCGTCTGTGAATGACACTAAATCCAATGAATGGTCAGATGCAGCAACTTTAGTTTTGGAAATTTTTAAATCCTCATTGAAGAATTTGCAATCTTCTGGCTTGCTTTTGGACTCAACTTTTTCATTTGAGACTTTGATGTTGAAGTATTTAGGAATGACTGAAGAGGAAGCACGTGCAGCAACAGAAGAACGCCCGGAAGCAGCAGAAGTGTTAGGTGCAGCACGCCAGGCACATGTAGATGTTGATGTTTCAGTTGCGCCAGCAAATTCAACAGCTCCTTTAGCTTGTGTTGCTCAGCCACCAGCTGTTCCCATTGCTAGGGCTCGAAATGCGCGAAAAACCATAGATGACTACCTGGCAGAGTTGCCTACCTACGTGCAACCTAATTTGCAAATTGTACTACCACACCGTCGAATGGAGTTTCGAGGCAACCAAGGCTTCGACAATCTTCGTGAACGGAACACATTGCTTCAGGTCAATGCAGTACCAATTGGAGAATACAGAATTGGCGATTTGGTCTGGGCCAAAACCAAAGATTATTCCCACTGGCCCGGAATGATCCTGATTGATCCCTTCTTCCCAAAAGATGGTAAAGGAATAGTTGACTTAGATGCAAACCCAATATTTGCAAAAACTGTTGGTAAGTGAACAACATTGTGTTATTATGTCTTTCCGATGTTCATCAACACAAACATTCTATTGGGCGCTCTAAATAGATGATGAAGTGACTGAGTATCATGTTCAGTTTCTTGGAAACGAACAGTCTACGGAGTGGGTGCCTGCTTCCGACGTGGATGTCTACATTCCGTATGCCCGATACAAGGAGGAAGTACTCAAGCCGCGACTAGAGGCTTTGCATTATGCCAAAGACAAGGCCAAATTTGTCAAAAAAGAAATGGTCAAGCAAGGGGACAGAGCCGCTTGGACAGGGGCACAGGCAGAGGCTGACCTGATGGTTCGATTATCAAATGCGGAGCGCGTCGCGTACACCTATGAGTATGTAGCGTATGGAACCATTGCTTAAAGTTAAGTAATCCATGCGAACAGCGTGCGCAATTCTATTTAGTCAATGATCAATCAGTCACTATTGCTTTTTGTCAATTATAAAGTAACTTGTTAATTGGCTTTCTTTTCTGTTCTCATTTATTCCAAACATAAACCAATGATCCACTCTTACCCTCTTTGATTCACACTTTCCACACATTGTTCAGTACTGCTGCTGTTTCTGCTTTCGTTTTAAACGACAAATTATATCATTTTTATGTTTAATTATTCTCATGTTTTCAAATATGTGTCCTATTCCTTGTCAAAGTAACTTCTCTGTGTTTTAAATTCTGTGAAACCCCTATCAGACCTTGCAACAATTCAATTAATATCAACACATATATATCAATGTTATATCAAAGCATAATTATTTCTTATTAATTATCAAATAATATTAATTATAATAAATCTCTATATTTTGATTGATCGTTCAATTGGTGTGTTGATTTATTTCATTTTTGTTTTCTTTATTATGATGATGGAGATGATGATCGATTTTGGGTAAGTACATATCGTTTAAGGAGAAGACAAGACGAGTCAAATGATGAGCGATTAGACTTCGGTTGCGCTCTCGTTCAAATGATGTCTCGTTCTGTCTCGTTTGTTTTTTATGTTCCAGACAGTCTGTTTATATTCAAAAGTATTCATGACGTCTTCAATTTCTCCTCTTCCTATCGCGTGTCTAAATATTGACACAACAAAGCGGGCTTGGGTTTGTCTCTCTCTCTCTCTCTCTCTCTCTCTCTCTCTCTCTCTCTCTCTCTCTCTCTCTCTCTCTCTCTCTCTCTCTCTCTCTCTCTCTCTCTCTCTCTCTCTCTCTCCCTCTCTCTCTCTCTCTCTCTCTCTCTCTCTCTTGCTTTACTTTTCAGGAGAGTCGGTTTTATTTGTTCAGTCCAATATTTATCGATTATTGTCTTTTACTATTGACATTAGCATCTTTAGCTCATGATCGGAAAAATGATCGTAAATAGGAATAAGCGGAATTATTCTTAACCATAAAAATAAATAACCGAATTAGCGGTGCAAGATTATATGCATGCATGTCTGTATGTGTGCACTCATCATAAAAATGTCAGTGGTTGGTGGTAGTGAACGTACACTCCGTCAATAATATTACGACTTTGTGTGCAAAGCTCATTTGAACGGACAGGGACTTGTGCGCGCTTGTGGTTCTGTGGCCTTTGATTCGTCGAGTTTAAGTATGTGAGATTGAATAGATTGGTTTTATGATTTGTTTACACAATTATTAATGGGTCTTTATTGTTTTTTCTATGTAGTTTTATTTCGCATGACCAATTGGTTGTGTAGAAAAAGGTAGACAGGATTTAGTTGTCATAAATTAAATGTACATTCGATTTGGGTTAGGCTCATTTGGTACGGACAAAGCATTTGTTTCTCTCTTCACACACTCTGGACAAATTGGCTTTGTTTGCTTGTTCAACTCTGAATTTATTGATCATTGTCTTTTCACATTTGTCATTTGCATTTTAGCCTCCAACTGAGTGATGTGAAGGGGTAGTCCAATAATGAGTGTCATTATGATTGACATTTACGATACGATGCGAGTCCCGTCTGTGTGTGTGTTTGCGTATGTTCTTTCAATTATGTAATTACAATTGTCTAAATAGCGTGTCGGGTGCTGCACACACACACAATTCTATGGCCATTGGCATATTACTGTCCTTCATTGTCTATTTGACACAAGCACAATCGATTCCGGAATGAAAGATCGCAGGTAGGAAAATAGACAATCGTATGCGAAGCAATTCTCATTCACTCGTGCCTTCGCATTGTACTAATTCGCCTTCTCCCTTGTGGGTTACTGTTTACACCAATTTAAGACACTAAAAGCCACTCTTACTCATGGGACTGATGTGACCGAGAGAATAGAAAGTGCCCTCACTTGGGAATCAATTTAGGGCCCAACAAAGTGAGCAGTACAGTTCAAACACTTGATTTGATTTGAAATATCTTCAGCGAGGAACGATCAAAAATGCAAAATCCAATGCAAAAAAAGTAAAACGCTTTCTCTATGGGGCGCGCTTTGTGTCTGAGTGTCCAGAGTGTGAAGGCGAGAGTGAGTGAAGGAGAGAATGTACATTGTATAGTTTGATTTGAATAAGTGCCATTAGGATTTTGTTTTGAAGACTTGGTCTCGGTGTGTGTTTGTGCCTTAGATTATTTAATTCTTTTGTCTTGGAAAACTGCTGCAGTGTGCCAGGTGTGTGTGTGTTCTTACATTGTGCATATGTTGCCATGTAATTAAGATGTTTTTCTGGTTGCTGTGGTGTAATTCGATTCGGCTAAATGGACTTGTTGACTGAATGACTTTTTTGCAGTAGTGAGCACAGAGGGCGAGAGAGAGAGAGAGAGAGAGAGAGACTCACTGTGTGTCACTTAGTTTGTCTATTGCGAGTGCGAGTCTGTTCGTGTTTTGGTGCACTGTCAAGTCTCTCTCTCTCTCTCTCTCTCTCTCTCTCTCTCCCTCTCTCCCCCTCTCTCTCTCTCTCTCTCTCTCTGTCTCTCTCTCTCTCTCTCTCTCTCTCTCTCTCTCTCTCTCTCTCTCTCTCTTGAAATTGGTTTGATTAAGCCTCATCGAGCTTTTTCTTTTCTGTTTCCCCAATAGCAATAAATCTGGTACAGTCACCGAATGTAAAGCAGATCTCGCCTGTCTCTGCTGACCTTTTCTATCTTTGCTTGTGTTGTGTTCTCTCGTGTGTCTGTCTCACACACAGTGCAGTCTACTCACTCAGGCTCGTGTCGCATCATCATCGTGTTTCTATCCATCGTCACCATTCTGTTTTGTTTTTGTTTTCTTTGTAGCTTCTCGCAACCTCACTTTTGTTTCTTATTTCGCAGTCTACTTTCACTTAAATTGAATCCCGACTCGTGTGTCGCTGTCGTCGATCATTCCTTGACTACAATCTCATCGACAGACAGTGTACTGTACTGCTTCTGTGTGTTGGTTTTGTTGTTGTATCGCACTTTTTGTTTGTGTTCCTCACTTTAATCGCCATAACACAGTCTGTGTAGTGTACTTAATATCGCGATTTGATTGACGCTTTGATTTCTTTTCATTTGAGTGAAGCTTTTTTACGACAGATATACATTGAATCACTTTTACTTTTTTCGTACACTCGTACAAAGAGAGAAACCATACCTGACGGACAGTAATCATTATTTTAGTTGCCACTTGACACTCAGCGTTCTCGCATTTTTTCTACTTCCTCAAGTTCATTATGTCAAAAAGCAGCTAACATTAAGGTCAAGATCGACAGTCGACAATCAAATCTTTGTAAGTATCCGGGGAGAGTGTTGTTTTCATTTGTGTTTGCATAGATTTTGTTGAGCGAATACGATTAAATTAGGAACCCCGATACGACTAGACAGTGGGGTAGTAATACTGAATCATCGATTAGATAGAATAGAATACAAAATAGACTGTTCGGTTGTGTTTGCGTGTCTTTCGATTATGCAATTACATTTGTCTACACAAATGCGTGTCGGGAATAGCACACACAATTCTATGACCAGTAGCACATTTCAGTAGTACTTTCACTGTCCATTTGACACAAATACAATCGATAGACATTTGTGCAGCAACCAGTTCTCATTCTTCGTGCATATTCGCATCTTCCGAATTAGCCTTCTCACTGAGTGCTATTCCGTTGACACCACTTTGAGACGTTAAAAGGCACTTTCCTTCCTCACGGGACTAATATGATCGAGACTCTCTATTCGAGAGAACAAAAAGTGTTCTCACTTGGGAGTCACTTTAGGGTACAACAAAATGAACAGTACAGTTTGAAAATTAAATTTGATTTAAATTATCTTCCGAGAGAAAGGATCGAATATGCAAAATTCAAATAAAAAGTAAAGCGTCCTCTATAAGTGCGCGCATTGTGTCTGTCGAGAGTGTGGACAGTATGATGGCTTGAGCGCGAGAGGGAATGGGAGAGTGAAGAATAGAAGTTCAATTTGTCAATAGCACCCGAAAAATATGTTATTTTGGGTTAGAACGTTAATACTTAAAAGAATACCTACCGTTGACTAAATTGTGTTTTTTCCCCAATTACTTCCTTCCATACAGTTTGTGTGTGTGTGTGTGTGTGTGTGTGTGTGTGTGTGTGTGTGTGTGTGTGTGTGTGTGTGTGTGTGTGTGTGTGTGTGTGTGTGTGTGTGTGTGTGTGTGTGTGTGTGTGTGTGTGTGTGTGTGTGTGTGTGTGTGTGTGTGTGTGTGTGTGTGTGTGTGTGTGTGTGTGTGCTTACATTGTGCACATATTGCTATTTAGTTTGGATGCTTTTCTGGTTGCTGGGGTGAAAGTCGATTCTGCTAAATAGACTTTTCGACTGAATAACTTTTTGTTGTTGTTTATGAAGAGAGAGAGAGAGAGAGAGAGAGAGAGAGAGAGAGAGAGAGAGAGAGAGAGAGAGAGAGAGAGAGAGAGAGAGAGAGAGAGAGAGGGAGAGAGAGAGAGAGAGAGAGAGAGAGAGAGAGAGAGAGAGAGAGAGAGAGAGAGAGAGAGAGAGGAGAGAGAGAGAGAGAGAGAGCACATGGTTTGTCTGCTTTGTGTGTGCAATTGTGTGTCTCTTTTGTAGTGCACGGTCAGG